>NNCF01129453.1:296997-316420 GCA_002313205.1 Laupala kohalensis
ATATATATATATTCCCAGACTAAACTAATTAAAATAAAGATCAACATGAGTCGATTTATTTCGAAACCAAACAGGAGTAGCGTTGACGCCAGTATTTTCGGTGGGGCGAGCTAAGACAATGAAAGGAATCATAAATTTAAAGGAGTAGAGAATCTCAAAGTATGTTTTGAAAGGGGAGGTCTTCGTTAGAATGCAGACAACGTATATGAAAAGAGCATTCACACGAGAGACTGCTGCGTGCGCAGAGTTGGGAACGGAGGATTGGGGCAAGGCCAAATAAAATTTAATGATATTTTTAACCGTCGGTGCGCGGTGTAGACAAGACGCGTTTGAGATCATGAGTGGCGAAAGGTGACAACGGAAGGGAAAAACATGCCTCGTCTGACAGAAGCGTGGCTGCAGTAAAATGACGATTTAATATTAGCTAATGAATTTCTTTAAAGAGCAGTCAGGAGGACGCGCACTCGTTGTGCACTCGTCGTGGACGTTTACTCGTAGTAGAAATTTGTTCTAGAAATTTGGTGGCGAAGGAGGCGAAGTAATGACGAGAAGTAGGGATGAGATGAGAAAAGAGGCAGCGGAGCAGTAAGATAATTACATTGACTTAGGATGTTCACTCAGAGACACTCTAGAATTTTACTCGGTCAGATACACTTGATACTGAACCAGAGAACCTTACTAGAAACTTCACTAGAGACTTTACTTAGAACTTCACTAAGAATTTCACTTGAAACTTCACTCAGGTTCAGATATTTAATTCTATGTACTTCGAGTTATTTCATGGAATATTTCCGACTTCTAATTATTCGAGTGCTTGTTCGGAGATCATAAGACAGTTATTTTTGGAGCATCATTTTGAAACTTAGAAATGATAGCCCAATTCATTCTCTTTACGAACGATCCGTGAATCACTTGGGTTCAAGGACGGTCAGAAGATTCTTAAAAAGCGTTAGGTTAAAATTACGGAGAGGACGGTTGAAAAAAGATTACGCAGTTGAAGTGAGGAAATTTCCTAGAAAGGAACGTTCTGAGTGGCTAGGAACAAGTACTTGTCGTTGTAAACTCAACCAATCGCGGCAACTCCGCGAGGAGTAAGAATTTGACATGATTGTCAAAAATAGTCACATGGTATTTAAAAGCGTATCACGTGAGTTAGCTTCTGAGGGGCAGAGTGGGGAACGAGGTATTAAATAGATAATGCAGAGACACTCCGAGATCATTCGGATTAATTTCAGCATTTTGAGTGCATTTTGAGAATTTTTGAGATGGACTCATTCGAGCATCATTTGGGTTTGAATAATTCAAGTATTGTCAATCACCTCGAGTTTTTGATCATTCGATCATCAATTAGATTCGGTATTTTGATCAATCACTTCGAGATTTTCTTCATTATTCTTGACCTCCAGGTCTTGAAGTTTTGGAGAGTTATTCTTGATTAAGACCATGATCGTATTTCAAATTATTAGGAGTTTGCAAAGTTCCGACTTTAATAATCTATCCGAGAACTAGTCGGGGATCAAATGTTTTGTATTGTAACTAGTGGCGATTGTAAAGACTATTTAATCGCGTTGCATCAAGTTGAATGAATTCTCGTTGTAAAAGAACTGTATTATGACGGTGAACGCTGCAAGTTCCGAGAACGAAAAACTCTAGGTAGGCGCGGTTATTTCCAAACTAGACTGTCTTTGAACGATGGATGGTCGACTGACAAGTACGAGGAAGGACGCATCGCACGAGCCGATGCTCATCAATGGCATTCCAGTCTTCACCTACTCTTTTAGACTGATCTGATAATCAATGAAAAGGTAACCTGAGAATACTGACTGCGATCAGTAATAGATATCTAAGTGGCGGCGATATCTAGTGCAACGAACCAGAATAGTAATGACCCTCGCTAAGAACTTTTGTGATTGTATTCTCAATGAGGGCAGAACGAAGAGTGAGCAGTATTGATGGCTTTCTAAATTTAATTAAATGTTTTTGCTGTAATTAACTGGTAATAAATACCAGAAATTATTTTTAAAAAAATTCATGTAATTGTTGTTTGTGATAACGTTTGAATTATGAGGGTTTGTGCATTGTAGTGTTAATTGGAAAGTATCAGGGATAAATAAATCAATTTAATTTTTGTATTATGCGTTTTCCTTTAACAGGGAACCCCGTGTTGTTTCCACTTAATTAAAAATAATACGAATCCACTTCATATATATATATATATATATATCTACATGCTACAACGTCATGATGCACTCTACATCTTTTCATTTCTTCGTAGGTGGATCGTATTTGTTGCATGAGCGGGATGCATTCTGGTTTGTTCAAGATTGCACAGTACTCATTGTGCAAGATTGCGTCATCCTGCGGTGTAAGACTGCGTCCTTCTGGATTGAATCATCCTATGAGTCGAACACGTATCGGCACACACGTGCAACTCCACCCCTTTTTCTGGTTTGATCAAGATTGCGTCATCGTATCATTATGATTGCGCAATACTAAATTGTTTCGTCTTGGATTTCGTCATCTTATGATGGAAGATTGCGCTCTCGTGTGACGCAAGATTGCATCGTCCTGGATATGACACTTCTCGCACTCCCACCCCTTCTGTGCTTAAACCGACACATATGTTCAAATATTCGAATCAACACGCACATGCACAACCCATCACCACCCTCATCACCCGTTCCCGCACCCTTTTCTGGGCTCGAAGCGGCACAAGTCTCTTACTGACTTCCGCGAGTGTCGGTTTTTACGATGAAGAAAGTATCACTCCGTCGATTCTGCTATCTCCATTTTTTTTGTTTTTCTCCTCCACCGCAGTTGTGAAAATTGTCCATATTTGCTACATTTCTTACTTTTATTATCTTCCTTACGTAAATAAATGGTCCAAGACACTCTGAAAAGTTATGTTAACTGCTCATTTGCTGCAATATTTACACAGTCAGTATTAAAACGCGTAAAATATTTCACGTGAGACAAATCATTTGCGAGTTTTAATCTCTTCTTTAATGTCACTTACGACTTTCCCATATCTTTATAACATATTATGGATAAAGACGTCATCTATACTTGGTGATACATGGTGCAAAAATACCGCACCGTTATCAAACTTTCTCTCTGGAATTCCATTGCTTCTTCATTCGACAAATAAATACACTCTCTTCCATCTCATATACGGGATGCATATATGAGATACCACCTTGCAGTAACCACATACGCAAATTTTCTTACGGAGTCCCCTACCGTGATTCAGCACAGTCAATTACCTCAGCAGTTTTCATACAGGGGAACTGTTTGCCCCTGTACAGGGGTACTGCCCCTAAACATTGCACAACTGAAAGAAACTCTTCACTATAATAATTTTGTCCACACTTTACCAATTTTTATTACGAAGAAAAAAAAGGAAATAAAAACGAACAACACCGTCACCGACTACTTCCCGCGCGAGACGGTACACTAACACTCTGTTCGCTCCGATCAGCCAGGCACACGAGCAAGTAGCAACTTTCCACTACACCGCTGTCAGTCAGAAGGGTGGCTGAGAAAGAAAAGAGATATTGAACTGATTACGAGGGGGAGAAGAATTGCGATTCCGTATTCCAACTTCAAATGATTCACGCTTCATTTATATTCTCCGTACTTTATCTTCTCCATCCACTTATCTATTAGTTCTATAACAAATATTTTGAATTTAACGACGATTGAATTATGTTTGTCATTTAAATTCTTTATATCGGGCCATTTTGGTGATTTCTCAGATTATAAATCCAGCTCTTCGGCATCAACGACGACAATTACAATGATTGACTAAACATTCGTTATTGTAAAATTGTAATTTCATACATGTAAAATTGCAGGAGAAAGAGCCGAGACACCGCTCACTTTCTTGTAAGGACAGACTTGTTGATAGAGCTGAAGATATTCAAATATCAAAAGGGTAATCGATGAAGAATAACCATAAAATATGTGAAGCGTGGGTTGTTTCCTCGTTGCATTGCACTGTGGAACTTCGACTTTTTACGACATGTAAAACAACAACATAGCGTCAAGCAGAGACATATCAATCTATCGAAAAAATGACAAATTAATTTGCTAACTCCTATTCTCAGAAAAAGTACTTAAACAAATTAAAATACACGTAACAGTCTGATATAATAAATTCAATATACTAGATACTTAATAAACACAATTTATTTCGAAAATATAAATACATTTTATTAACACTTGGAGCACACAAGTTCTGACATACTCATTCAGTGGAGATTGACTTTAAAATCATAAGCAGTTCATATAAGTCTAAAGAGGTTGGTGGTACGTACATGTTGCTTTAACTTGAAACAGTATGCACCAAGCTAAATCTGCTGTTAAACACTTCTACATTACCAGGAAAACGATTCCTGTTACCTTCTAAGCACGAAACAGTAACGTAACCTCCAAATGAAAAGAAATCGAATATGTTTGAAAAGAAATATTTTTCCTATATTTTTGTATTTCGTTTTATTTTAGACTGAAGACGCCAGCTAAGCTGTCGACATTACTATCTGAATAAACATTTTACTAGCAGACAACACCACATCTTTCATTTATTCTTAAAAATGAGTACTAGTAATCATCTCATTTAAAATAACGAAAATTACGTCTCATAGGTAATGTGTTCTAACAGATGAAATTAACAAAAAGATTCTTAATCTTAAGAAAATGAAAACCTGTTGCTGTTTAATTTATTGTTACTTCCAATAAAATATATTCAAACTATTAAGAATAAAAGAATTACTTTTAATAAGAAAACCTATTCAAGTTTTTTTAAATATTTTTATCCCTAATACACTTCCATAACATTAGAATACATAAATTAACAAATGTAAAAATATATATTTCTATAAAATACAGCAAAAACATAACAGAAAAATACTATATTATCTTGATGTAAATAAAAACACTAAAGCAGCGTGGGGAATTGCACCACATGACCAAATATTTTCTATCTTTTCTAAAAAACTGTTTCGTTTTGCGGAAGAAGTTCAGTTCACAAGAAGCAAAATCATAATATATTAAGCGCAATACCATGTTAAAGGTCTTCAGATCACTTCAGAAGCAGTTACTTGAAAACTCGGTTTTGTATCGACAAGAAACAACGAATCAACAAATTCATTCCATTAATTACTGTTATTTGTACAAATTGTTGTGGAATACAAATTTATCTGCCTCGACATGGGTTTCCAGTAAGAAATACATTGTTACTTTGATCTATGCAGATATATAAATGGCATATCTTCATGATCCATTGACCCTTTTGAACAGATAACAGAAATATCCATTCTCTTTTCCATCCAACATAATTTATACAATTATGTTCCGTGAATTCACATTCATTATTCTGAATAACTGGAAGCGTTAAGCTCAAAATTAATCGAAACTCCTACATCTTGCGGTTCAAGGATGTATCTGTAAGTGGTAAAATTTTCAAGTCGCTCCTAGCCCTATGAAATTTGGCAACCCAATTTTGCGAATATCACTTCATTTCGAAGACCCTTCTGTTGGTGTAGATCAACGCCAGAAATCTCACTGACGTAAATCAATCGTGCAAATATTTATGAGTAACCCACATGTCGTGAAATGCGAACGAATCTTCACCGGGGACACAATCGTCTCCAGATCCAAAGTTTGGTTCTTCATCCTCGTTTATCAACGCTTCTGATTGCACGTCCAAAATAATGAATTTATCTGAAGGAGTTTTTGCGTTACGCGTTTCTCGACGTGGACTCAGGGTAGTGATGGCTCAGTTTTATATCTGGAGCGGAGGTTTGGCAAACAGAGGTAACCATCGAATGCCGATAAACCTACATGCCTTGATTTGCTGCATTTCTACATGCTGGGTTCCGTGAACAGAAGTTTGATATCTGTTCTCGAGAAGCTGTCGATGCCATCGATTGTTTACATGGCAAACACTTGTTCAAAGTACCTCCAGAAGGGGAAGGTGATGCCTGCTTTTTACAGATACAATTGCAGTCCGTTGGTTGTTCATTCTAGAAGAAGAAAAAAAGTCGTCTTTATAGAAAATCCATGAGACTTAGAACGATAAACAAAATAAGTCAAACACTAACTAGTACAGATTACATTTTCAGTTTAGATCTGGGTGGAAAAAGTATACTGCTCTGGAAGGCGAATAGGTGGTATTGTGTTTAACACTCTTGCGAATTAGCAGGAGCCTGGGGTTCGCTTCCCGGATAGTCAACATTTTCATATGACTGGAAGTTATAACATTTTCAGTTGTTGACGGGAGTTCTGACTCAGAAATGTCTCCAAATAATCTACCCATGTTAAAATACATCACCGAGTGTCCATTGAGAACACCTCATACAAGTAAGGCTGAAAACTCTTGTGTTATTTTTTTATATAATCCTTATATTTAATTTGTTCTATTTGGTTAATGCATAAATAATAATGTGTATGCAACATATATCAATGAATAAGTTTCATATTTCATCCAATATTTCAAAGGAATTAATGGACCGTCCCGGTACGGACAGACAACTGTACATTCCAATAACAGATTAACTTATCCAATAATAAACCATAAACGAAAAAGAAAAAAAATTCATTTTTTTAAATATTAACTTTTTATGGAACTTTACATTATTACTAATAAAACGTGGGACATAATATTTACGAAAACAGTAAAAAATTAATACCAATAAAACGATTCCTGTTTACTATTAATTCAATTTATATTGTGGGCAAATCACGCGTCAATTGTTTTTTGTTTCGTATTTATTGCAAATTGGAAAAGTGTTACTTAATTCCTTATATACGTTACCAGCAATGTTAGAAATTTGTCTAGGTAATATGATCATTGCCTGAAACCTTTGAGCAAAGTTGGAAATATTCAGTGCACTTTCCGTTTTGCTTAGTTATGCACATTACCTACACATTGTAGACTTTGACAAATGGAAGACAGACTAAGCAATATATTACATTGGAGTTTAAAATAACTCGGGCACTATTATTTAAATTTCAATTTTTATTATTTAAAATATGTTCTTATATCAAAAATTTTGACTTTGAAATGTTTTTTAGCGAAGACAGTTTGATTTTCGGAAAATATAAACAATGGAAGAGTGCTAATCTGTGATACTGTAATTTAAAAAAAAACTATTTCTGTAATGCCTAATGGAAATTTCTGACTACACACTTTTAAAAATGTGACTTTATATTTTACCACTGGTTATTTTGAATGGTGCTTCTTAAAATTTCAAGTATCTGTAAAATGAAATAAAATTTCCTTATATCAACAACGTACACATTAATATTTCTCAACACAAAAATTATAAAATTATTCACTGTCTCTGAATAAAGATTAAATGAATGTGATTGAAGTATGATTAAAAGTTTCTGCTTTGATACTTATTATTTCACTTGCATTTAACAAAGAACCAAGGAGGGGCTATCGATTGCTTAGTTGGTAATTCGAACTATTATATAGAGTAGTACATCAAAGTTTGCACAAGATAGCTCCAGTGTCACTTTATCCTCCGCATGGTCTAATAATTAAACTCTCGTACAACATGTTTTGGTTTCCGATTCCTATCTCAGAGAGGGATATAGACGTACTATAATGTAACTTTTGGAGAAGATTGCTAAACTCCACGTTGATGCGTCAATTGTAATATAATTTGAGAGGAATCTTTAAATTGATTACTAAGATCACTATTTACCTATCCCTCTCATCCAGCTTACACTGAAATGTTTGAATTGCCCCTGAACACGTTAAATAAAGGAAAAGTCGGGGTTCGGCCCATTTTATTTTCGTGAAACATACACAAATTCTTCATAAGAAAGTACAGCATATGATAAACTGGATTTAATCATTTATTTGCAAAAATTAGACACCATAATACTCGTGCCCTCAAAAATATAACACACATTCCCATATCAAAATTTCCCCCAAATTGCACAAATCTCAATACCATTCAATAACACACGGAATATCTGCTCCATTTTTGATCACTTAATTCAACAAACTAGTTTACCCAAAGTTCAAATTAGTAATCAACGTGTAACTACACATTTTACAAAAAAAATCCAGTTACCTTGGGCCTTTATCATTAACATAATTATTTATGACAGTTATTTTGCGTCACAAAATTCTTTGGATTATCAAACGCACGTCGTCATCAATCATTAGCATTTGATAATGCTGACAGCGCACTGCACGCATCAATTCATGCATTTACCTTATCGGCAAAAAGCGTGGCCTCCAGCTACAAAACGCCGTGGACTCGCATGATCATTAACATGCGCTGTCGTCTTCAGGTTCCCGCTTCCATTCAGCTCCTTCCCTCAATGTAGACCTGAGCGTGGAATGCGAGACGAACACGCACGTCATCACCCAGCACAACTTGACGAGGAAGTCACGGAGTAATGGCTCTAGTACAGTTCGTTGCCATTTACCGCTTAATCAAATAGTTCATCGTTCACGTAATGAATGCTTTCACAACTAGACGAACGTCACTCGCGCCGAACTAATTAAAATCAAAAGACTACAATTGAACTCATTTTAAATGGTTCATTGCAAACCGGCCAACAGAAAAACTCGTAATTGATCAAACTTATTATGGCTTATTCAAAGTAATATAAAATGGAACGATCACCGGAATCCGAACCAGGATCATTATTCGCACTCTGACTGAAATACTTAGATGAAATTAATGAATCAAAAGAGATTGAAATATATCTTTAGTAAACAAGTCTCCAAATAAGTCAGTAAAAACTAAGTATCTCTAAGCCAGTAAGTGATTCAAATCTAAATAAATAAGATCTGTTCTGATGTGATGTGATTTTTCGAAGGTCATTGCTCCTCGTTTAAGTAATCTCATCCCCACTTCGGGGCCCAAAAATTTAGGAACTGGCTCCTCCTCCGATGACATCAGCAAGTCTTTGCAACCAATAAAATGACAACCTTATCATCACATGTCTTCCCTCTGATTTGCTTGGCATGCCGTGACGTATTTTGATTTAGGACGAATAGCGATGTTTGTTAGTGTTATGGACACTTGCCTCCGAAATCATGTATTTTTCCATCCAAGTCCCCTCTGGCACTTCCCAGATCCTAACCCAAATCTTTTCACAAGTCAATAAATTTAATTTTGGAAGGCTTATTTCATTTCCCTTCATTCTCGCTACAACACTTTATTTTTTAACGCGTCTGTCCCTTGTTACTAGCACCTCCTTTCAATCCAAACCCCAAAATTTCTTTCACGCAGACACCTCCCCTATTCCTTTTTTTTGTTCTCCATCTTTTACTGTGAACACGGGGGCCCCACAACTCGACAGGTGTAGAGTCTATCCCTGATTTTCTTCCATGCTTTTCAGCCCTTCAACCCACGTCGCTCGTTAGCTTTACTAATGAAGTTTCCTTCTGGCGAGGATATCTCCCAACAGACCTCCATTCTTTTCGAAGATAACTTTCATCATCTTTTCCTATGATTATTCACATGTTCATGAATCTGTCCCCGAGAATAGTCCAAATCTTCCTTCCGAATTTCTAAAGAGTAATTTCTCCTTTCCTCCCTTTCCATTTACATTTCAACAGCGAGCCTGGTCAATTAGTTTTCACAGCTGTTTAATTTTATTTTCTTAAGCCTCGATCCCCGCAAAATAACTACGTCGCATGTCGAGACACTGGCCAGTACCGAAACCTGGTTTATTGCCCTTCTTTACTCCTCCTAATACGCACCCTCGTGGAGACCGTTCCCCCTTCTACTTTCCTTTGTGTGTCCTGAGGCATCCTCTCTGCCTCGACCCTTCCTTCGCCTGCGCTCGTTCGAGGGTAAAATTATTAGCGTTTCCTAAATTATTTAATATTTTCCTTAATAATTTTTCTACCTATTTATTATAAGTGTAATGAACTAATACAATACTTAAATTATCATAGACGTACCTAAATTATGGGCTCGGTTTTCTTGCAAATTTTTTTGCGATTTATAGAGGTCGCATACAGTGGTATGACAAAGTTAATCATTACCATGTCATAAAATTGCATCAGTGACATCTAGTTGATGACATGATAGGTACATGTTATCCATTGAGCGACATGACCTCCAACGTTACCACAAAATATGTGTAGTCATCATAACCCTGAAGTCATATTTGGATCCTGTCACCTGACTACTGATGTATATATACTACCTAATAGACTTGTGTATATGTTGGACTACCCTGAATATTGCAACATCACTGAATCTTTTTTGGATATTTAGTGTCTCATTGTAGGGATGAGCTAAAGCACTCTCCCATGAAAACGATCGCTTTTATAAAATTTGGGATATCTTTAATGTTGGAATGTATAATAATCAAATAAACGGCGATTATTTGGAAATACTGAGCTAGTCTTCTTGGAAATAAAAAAATATATTTTATTATAAATTAGACGGAAAAGTTGACATAATTGTTACATCGGGGACTCAACAATACAGGATGGAAAACAATTTAACTTCTGAATATTAATTTAGTGGATCAGAGGGTACGAGGTGGGATATGAAGCTCGTTAATATTTTGTGGATTGAGCGTATAGTCTTTTGTATCACTATACTAAAATAATTGCACGCACTTTCCACTCAGATCCGAGAGAAAACGGTACAGAGTTTTGCACTCTACGGTATAAACATAAACTACCACATGACTCGGTGTTGCCTGGGTTTTTTCTTATACCAATCTTCTCTCACACAATAAAGAATAAAAATTATCTATATCGTAAAATAAAAATAATTTTCCTTACTAATTAAAAATGTATATAATATCCTAATTCAACACATTCATAATAAAACAAATTTAATTTTAAAGTTGATTGTATACAACATTGTAGATTCACTTCCAGTTGCAAGAAGAAATAAATCCTTAGGTAAAACAAACCTTGAACAAGCAACATCAAGTTGCCCGTGTGAGAAACAAATCTATCAAAACGTCGCCAATGAGTCTATTTAAATTTTTAGGGAGTTAGGGCACTTATCCCCCCCCCCCCTAGGTTGTACCATTTAGCCCTTCTCAAGATTCATTCTCGTGTGACCAGCAAATACCTTTCAAAATTTGAGTGAAAGGTCTAATCACATATATTGTGTTGACTAAGAAGCCAATTAAAATGAAGCTATAGATCCAAGATTATAAACTTCCATAAAGTCTGAATAAAATTATATTTTATTGCTTAGTCTCAGTAACCTTAGTTCAGTAAATTCTAATCTCAGTCAATTTAACTTAGAATTGATAAGGAGGCTAGAAACTAATACTACAGGTCTCCAATAAGTAAGAAAATAATTAAAATAAATAATGATTTTGTTCAGTATTGGTAATATATTCTGGGTACTCCATGTGTAAAATTGCTTTATGAATATGTGTTACAAATGTATTCTACTAGTGAATGTAATTTTTTTTTGCTATTATGGTAAGACCACCACGCTATCGTGTCTCATAGAATGCATTAAAAGTGTATATCTTGGTGACATTCTGTCTCCTAGCCTTTTTTAGTTATGAGAGATAGTAGACAAGGGAAATCAATATTAACTCATCAGACGAAGATTATTTTCGGTTACAATGTGTACGGATACATGGAATTATTAAGTTTATGTGACGATCATCACACGTGTCCTGTGGACCGTAGAATGCATCTACACCGTAGAATGTGGTGTAGGAAATTGTAATAAAACCCATGGTTTAAAGACGTAAAATAATACAGAACACGTGGAGGTCACTGACCTTGCTGCTTTTCCTGGGTCTGCTTAGGTTCGACGACTGGAAACTCCGAGTTGCTTTCCGTCTACCCCGAGAGCTCCGCGATAGTGTACTCTTGCGCATGGATGACCTAACTGAAGAATTGGGTGTCGGCGGCATTTGCTTACACCCTGTTGGCGGTGGAACTGAGGGTTGGGATGGCGCATACAAAGAGTAACGCGACACGCTGGATGTGTCTGCATCACCAACATGTGAAACAAATATTTATTATAAATGATATGCAACGTATTATTAATTTACAGAGGTTGTAAACCTTGTTCTGTTCCAAACAGAGTCATTCCAGGATTTATTTAACTTGGTCCTTTATCACGGTTATTTTCTCGCTTCTGGATTTGGATGTTGTATTGTCTGAGCCATTTTGCCTGCAGTGCAACATGGTTGTGTAGAACATTTACCATTGTCTCAGAGCTTCTCTTATTTGACTTATATTTATTCTGTATTCCGCCAAAATTTCGTGGTTTTTTTTACAGTAAAATGTTCATACTTTTTCGGGTTTAAGTACCTGAATAATTTTTTTGTTTTGGAAATTCTGTTATTTGCGGGTCACACAGAGAAATTCCACAAAATGAGTTGAAGTAGTGTCTCTTTCTTCTAAACACGAACATATGCGAGCATTTTTCGACAATGAAAGACTTTTTTGAATATGTCTATTTGTCACTTTTATTACAACTTCTTTGGACAGTATACATCGTATTGGCCTGCTTGAACATTTTCATCAGGAGTATAGCACATACTACGATTTGGAGTTTCTGCTTTCAGTAACTCAGTGATAGCGTCCTCGCCCGGACAACCGAAGAACCGAATATTCGAATATCGGAAGCCTAAAGACGAAGCTCGAAGCAGAAAGACTGAACCGTAGTGTACGCTATACACTCTTAGAAAATGTTCAAATGAATTCTGTGGCTCAGAAACTAGCGTTTTCTCTCGTCTCCTATACAAAATCCGGATTCAATTCCCAGCGGAACCAGAAAATATTTTTAGCTTTTTTACTTTAATGACCTAGGTCTTGTATAACTGTGACGATTCAAAAGCGAATCATCCTCCTCCTATCCTCCTCGTACTACTCGTAGTTATTACTAACTCTTACTATTACTAAAGACTCCTGCCAACACCTCTCACTTCTATGTGAGCCAAGTTGCTGGTAAACCCAGCTACCCGACCCACCTTCTAACAATAGCCCTACCACTCAACTCTTACATCATATCACCCCAGGTACATAAGCTTCAATAGCACCCTTCATTTCCAATTTACAAATACTACAATAATAAACTGGCCATGACGATGGACAATTTTCAAAGAAATTCTAATATTTAGTAACATATATCTGATTTCTTCTTTCCTATCCCTCTAAATCAAGTGCTCGTATGTCCATGTTCAGTAGTTAT
The DNA here is from genome assembly GCA_002313205.1 of Laupala kohalensis. Taxonomy (NCBI): domain Eukaryota; kingdom Metazoa; phylum Arthropoda; class Insecta; order Orthoptera; family Trigonidiidae; genus Laupala; species Laupala kohalensis. Next base: position 310,164 of record NNCF01129453.1, read on the forward strand.
TTGTATTTTTTTCCCACAGAGTTTGAACCATTTTGTATTCTTTACTGTTTAATTTACATCTAAATTTAAGTGTTGCACGTTTCTCTAGTTTTTCTTCCCTTCTTATTTGGCAGTTTAGGTTTATCTTCTTTTTCTCATATGTCCCATTATCTATTGTTTTGCTCTGCATCAATACACCCCATGCCATTGTTACGAACCAAAGGTCTGAATTCATATTGAAGTATAGATATAATGCCAAATATTGCAGAATAACTTCTATTACATGTGTCGAAACTGCAGATGCCCACCCACCCCGCAAAGCAAGTTCTTTGTATAATCGGTAGCACTCTTTACACAAAGACATTACGCTCTCTATGTCCCCAAATGATGTAATTGGCAAGAGTTTTGTATACTCTCTTGAATTCTTCTCTTAAGATAATGTTGCAATGTACCCCAATTTTCAACAATATATAATTTCTTAATATATATTCTATATTTTATTAATATTTTTCCAGCGTGTATTAATTGAATAATAAGTTTTTCATTGATAATATTTTCTAAGTATTTTATTTTCCGCCAAACTGTTAGATTATTTCCCCCCGTTTTATTATAGGATCCCGTCAATTAACATTATTTTAGCCGAAATATATTAATTTTTCCCTCCTGACATCTCTAAACCCTTTCTTCCAGAAATCCTGTAATTTTTTCAAGACCATGTTTCCTTTCTTTTCTATATCGCGCCTTGAGTTGTCTCTTCATAACATAACCACATCATCTGCGAACACTGCTGATATTTTTTTTTTCATTCAGCTTCCAGTAAAAAAAAAATTTTCGACAAGTATTTTCGCCTAAAACTCCCTCAGATCGTGAGTGTTCCATGAAACAAAACTTCTATAGTAGCCAAACTCAGGAACAAATTTTTACGTGATCACTTGTTTTGGTATTATAGTAAATATACTCAATTAACAAGGATTATTCTATGGTGACTCTTTTGAGATATGTTTGAAAATACAACTATCTTCATAAACTTCATTCTCGTGCTCTTAAATAAGGATGAGCGACCACATCCAGGAAATTATAGTCTGAATGCGATTTAAAAATGAAAATTGCCTTTTGATATTATCGATATTTCTTATCGGGGTTGAAGTTATGTTATTCATTATAAACTTTTATTTATAACTGACTTGCTAAACGAATCCGCCGTTGCCCGGGAGCAAGAATTGATTGCAGTTTTTGTGTTCTTATTTTTTAATAGTTACGTCTGCAATTATTTATTTTATTAAACGTCAGTCAGAGTATTGTCTACATTCGTAGTGGAAACCACGCGCTTCTATTTTTGAAGAACTTTCTACCAAAATTGGAAGAGTACGAGATGCGAGGCACGAGCTATGCGAAAGAGAGGAATATGAAGAAAATACTCTTATGTTAATGTTTAGAACCTCAGAGCGAGTTTTATCAGATGTAATGTGATCTGTGTATTCGTTTTAGATCCAAATGAATTGTAATAAATATTTATCTATGGGGTCTAATCGTGGACTAACGCAGCAGTGAGTGTGACACTTATCCTCAACGCGGCTCTCCAAATCATGCATTCGATATTAATATCGGTCGTTCTCAATCATTTTTTCCTGCCCCCCTTCCCATAGGTTGCTGGGGGTGACTCACCTTACAGTGTTTTTTTCTGCGGTTAGTCAGTTAGCTAAGTACCAATAAACTCACGCAGATGGTCAGGCACCCTGCAAGCTTACCTATATCCTCGTACGTATGTATTTCTGACATAAAATATTCAAGCAGCTGATTGTTTTTTAATGTTTTTTTTTGTTATGTTGAGATTTCAGATAATTTTGTCATAATATTGTAGATATGCAATTCTTTTACTCCTAAAATCAAGTTTTCCGTATAAAGAGAGTATCAAATGAAATACCGGAATTGAGGGGTCCTTGGAGTAATACTTTGAAGTTTAAAACTTACAACTAAATTATGAGAAAATATATTACACCTGGCCTTCCTGGGCAGTTGTATTCTGTCTGTGTCTCGGTGTTGTTGTATTTCGCTGGGCAGATATATTTCCCATTGACTCGAGAAGGCTGCAAAAATAACATGTACATTACAATTCACACTACTGCTTCAAATGAAATACTCAGTCCCTCTCAAATTGTTTCATTCAGTTTTGTGCTCTATGATTCTTCAACCATTCTCTAGCGATTAGAATAGAACTAATTTTGGGAGATTACTAACAAAAAACATTTCTGCGGAGATGTTTTTGTGTGAAGAACGGACATAACAAAAACTAGATAATTCCTACAAAAAATCTGTTGCGTATTAAGATATGTATGTTTTAGATTTTTTGTCAATCGTATGGTACATTTTTTTAATTGTTTGGTTAACCCTAATACATTTGCCCGGTAGAATCGATATTTCCATCCTGATTTCTAGAGATCTATTCGAGAAGACAGTTAAGGGTTCTTATATGTTTCACTAGGGAAATTATGTAAAGTTTTGTCATTCCGTATATTAATTTCGAATATAACATGAGTGCTTTCCGTGGATATTTTGCCGCTTACGCAATTTTATTTGCTCAGTAAACCATTCATAATTCTACTATGACTGTGAAACGCACTGAACATTTTGATACTTCATTAATCTTATATATAATTTCTTTGTATTTTAAAAATCCAAGTGATCGATCTTCACATGGATCAATAATACCCATGTTGATCTTTCAACAATTTGGCTAGATAATGAGTAATGCGATGTAGACCCGCCCCGTACCTCAGAGCGCTTACTTGCCAGTGAGTCACTCCGGGTTGAATTCCTGAAGGGGATAGAGAAAAGTTCGTAGCTCTTCATTTCAATTGAAATAGGGAACCCTCCCTTTTCTATCCTTCCTCCTCCTTCTACTACTAGTTTCACTATTACAAAATACTCCTACCAACCCCTCAACGTCGACCATGTTGTTGGTAAACCAGCTAACCGGCCCATTTTCTAACTATATCCCTTACAACCCACCTCCTACCTCCTGTCACCCCATGTAGATAAGCTTCAATAGTATGCTACATTTCCCTTTTACAAATACTACAAGTCAAAAACCGAAATGTAGGAGACAAGAGCATAGAGCGATACGAAGCTGTAACCCAACGATCAAGTGTGTTTTGTGAGTTCCTCACACATGTGGAGCTATTTGAAAAAAAAAAAACTAAAACGATGCTCTTTGGAAATGTGACCTATTCTCATAGCTTTACCATCCGAAAACTCCTATACTCTCTGAATTGCATTATCCTCATCAGAGCTGTTCTTGGGGATAAAGGAGTAAAGTTCATAGAATTGCCTTCGAAAAAAAGTAAAAGTGAAGCACATATTATTGACTTCAATGATGTTATTGATTCTGTTTATATTAATAATAGTATTATAACAGTAATTAATGAATTATGGTGTATTAAAAATGTTCTCTAGTTTTACGACTAATTTAATCGAATAGCTCTAAAAATTATCCGGAAAGACAAGGCAAATTTCGCACCGGTCTTTTCTATATTCAATTTATTTTTATATTGATTCCACTCAATTAACTAATTAATTTAAAAACTATCTCCCATGAAAGGCATCATCCATAAGAACCCAAACAACTTCAATGGTTTTGTTTAAATATTAGACCGCAAAGTCGAAATTTTATGAGACTGGTTGTAGTTTATTCATTCATGTAAAATCTTGAGGATATTCACAAACAGTTCTCAAACCAAGATGCTCAAACTAACTTAATAACATAAGACATTTTGTTGTGAAAGAAGGTCGGTAAAGGGAAGAAGGAAGGATCCCATAGAATTGATGGAATGAAGATGAATGTAAGTACAAGTATTAACTCAGACTGACCGGTGGCTCTGGAGCTGCATATGAAGTTGGACGTGCACTTGAAGGTGAAGGTGCATATGAAGTTGGATGTGCACATGAAGGTGAAGGTGCATTTGAAGTTGGATGTGCACATGAAGGTGAAGGTGCATTTGAAGTTGGACGTGCACATGAAGGTGAAGGTGCATTTGAAGTTGGATGTGCACATGAAGGTGAAGGTGCATTTGAAGTTGGACGTGCACATGAAGGTGAAGGTGCATTTGAAGTTGGATGTGCACATGAAGGTGAAGGTGCATTTGAAGTTGGACGTGCACATGAAGGTGAAGGTGCATTTGAAGTTGGATGTGCACATGAAGGTGAAGGTGCATTTGAAGTTGGACGTGCACATGAAGGTGAAGGTGCATTTGAAGTTGGATGTGCACATGAAGGTGAAGGTGCATTTGAAGTTGGACGTGCACATGAAGGTGAAGGTGCATTTGAAGTTGGATGTGCACATGAAGGTGAAGGTGCATTTGAAGTTGGACGTGCACATGAAGGTGAAGGTGCATTTGAAGTTGGATGTGCACATGAAGGTGAAGGTGCATTTGAAGTTGGACGTGCACATGAAGGTGAAGGTGCATTTGAAGTTGGATGTGCACATGAAGGTGAAGGTGCATTTGAAGTTGGACGTGCACATGAAGGTGAAGGTGCATTTGAAGTTGGATGTGCACATGAAGGTGAAGGTGCATTTGAAGTTGGACGTGCACATGAAGGTGAAGGTGCATATGAAGGTTGAGGTGCAAGCGAATATTGAGATGCAAATGAAGATGGAGGTGGAATTGAAGATGAAGGAAGAGAGCAAGGTGGCGGAGGGACGCATGGTGGTGGAGGAACACATGGTGGCTGACTGGAAGGTGGTGAACATGGTGACGATTTAGGTGGTGGCGGCGGCGGTCCTGAGCACTGATTACCACAAGGGTTGTGGGAACGGTCATTCGTCTTGGATCTGTAAATCACAATCAAAAAAGCTTCAGATCTTCGGAGAAGGGACGTAAATTATAAACACTTTTCCCTTGTTAGTTACATTTGCAAAACATGTATTTATGTAGTCTGATACGCAATTATGTGAATATACAAATGTCATAATTTAGCCAAATACGTAGCCAGAGCAGTGATTTCTTTTAAACACCTCAATACACAACTATGGGAAAAATTGTTTTCATAGAAATCATATATTTTCCGTGAAGCACATAGTATCACATACTTAAGAGTTTAAGGCGGGAGCAGCAGCCAACACTTAATCCAGGTGTGGGAACGTACCCTTCCCACATATCATACGATGCACGCCATACATACGCTCCTCATAATGCCCACGCCCCATCAACCAGCTCGCACGCATAAAAGTAGTTGATGATACCACTCCATGCTGTTCCAATGAACCAAAAATGCACGCATGCGCCATACATGTTTACGTCCGCCATACGTGTTTATATACTGAACACAGCCTTCTGCATTAAGGACATGGCCAACGAATTCCAAGGCCCGCAAATCTCACACAAGGAACCATAAGCAAACATAAATGCTCTATGCAAACATAAATGCTCTACGTAAATGGATTCTATGCAAAGAACTGCGCACAAATACACGCAGTAGACACATAAATAATCACTTCATAACGACCTCTGCAACACCCGTCCCTTGAAGTGACGTATCAAGTTTAATATGGCTTAGATTGTCAGATGTCTTTATTCTGAACTCGAGACCCTGACAACCTAATAATCACAATCACGCTACGCCTGGTAGAGTTCACATCGCGGCAATCGCTCACTGAGACGCTACAAGTGAAACTTAGCCGAGAATACGTTCCAAGCTGAACCTCGCATATATCCTGGCAGCTGAGATCCTAAATACGCATTCCACGATTCGAGAAGCTCATTCAAGCGATCCCGAAGAGAATATTCGATCCTACGCTGAACTTCAACAACGCTGAAAACCGGAGACTTCATACCAATGAAATACATCTCCAAGCCTCACCAGCACTGAACCAGCGGTCTTCAAGTCCCGACGTCGAGCCTAGCAGATCGACACCGCGGACGCTACACTCCCGGAGGGCAGAACAACGCTGACCGTCGCTGCCCACACCGTTCTTCAAGTGTATAAGTGAGAGATCAAGCCCAAGCGGCACATTAATTACACCGTACGTCATACGGTGTCAATTCTATAATTATTCTAATAAATCGTTACACTTAGAAAATCTAAGTTGAAAGCATTTTTATTTATCTTGTGGAAGAGAAAGTTTGGGTCGCTAATGCAACAAGACCTTCACCCTACGCAACATAAATAAAATATTTGGTGACTCCTGACGTTCTGATTTAAATCTAACGATTCCCCGTGTTTTGGGAACCACACTCAGTTCAATCGTGTTCAACATTTGTTTGCTAAAAACCCCTATACAG
>NNCF01129454.1:0-39603 GCA_002313205.1 Laupala kohalensis
GGATGAGAAATTTGGGTGTATTTTTCCTCAGGGTAATTATTATTATTATTATTATTTTGGTAATTATGTTATATTGAATGAAATTGGAAGACGGATCCGGTGACCGAACCCGAGACCTCTTACTTCGCGTGCTGGTGCACTACCACTGCGTTATTTCGTTGTATTACTTTATTCAACTTGCGGTGACCCACAGACCTCAGATAAAGCACAATTTTTTGAGATTTATGTTTTATGTTATTTATTTGTTTGTTTCTTACAATAGTGTGGCATCGTTTATCCCAACTAATGTTGTCAGTGCGGTTGGGATGATGATAATATAGAAATTGCATACGAAAAATTCACATAAATATGCAATACAACCAATCCTGTTTGTACAAAAAGCAACTGGATCTTTATGAATTCGCTCCAGGAGCGTCTATGTTCACATTTTGGCGTTCATGTCCAAAGTCGTATGTGTGCATGTGTGTGTGTATGTTAAGAATTTTGTTCCCCCAATAACTCACGAACAAATTCATGTATCGAAAGCAAACTAGAAATTTGACTTTGAATGCATTGGGAATAGAAACAGATCACATTGACTTCATTTACACACTGCGCTCCGGTTCCTTAAATTTCAAATCATAGGTCGCTGCTTTAGATCAGCCTATAATGTAATAAAAAGTAATTCAGTGTGGAAAATAATTCATGCAACATGTACCTAAATGTGCAGAAATTATGTTCAGGAGCGTTCTATGTATGGTTAAGAGAAATATACCTAAACCGATTGATCTTTTAAGTATAATTAAAAGATTTTGATAATTTCAATACATTCTGATCGGTCTTCTAGAAATTTCTGGTATTTTTTATTTCAATGTAGATTGAAATACCGTGATTGAATACCGCTTAGTACCGTGATTTTTTGTTATGAATTATAATTGGAAAGTTGAATGGGACACACTCCAGAATCTTTTTCATTTTTTTTATGCCCATTCTTTTCTTCCAGTTAAAGAACACAAGTTTTTAAAGAAAAGGAAGTTACAAGAACACACTTTACGTCTGTTGGGGAAAATTAATTAAAGAAATCTCTCTAAAACCCACACGAGATGAGGCCCTCATGATTCAATAAAACTTCTGAATTTACGAGCCGCTGTGCGTGTTACTTCTCATTAATAATACTGTTGTATAAGCAACGTTCCTGTGAGTCACAGCGATCCTATCGCCGCTCACACGCAATTCCAAGGAAGCGATACGACGATAGTACGAATATGAAATTCAACTGAATATCAAGATTCCTTGACGCAATATTATTATACGATGCACGCATAATACATTAGTGTTACTAATAATACGTGCATTAACATTGTTCATTATAGAAGCATCCAATGAAGTAAAGAAAATTATTGACTTATTTTGAAAGCTGTTTCCATTTATATCGTTTTTAATTATCCCATAAATTACTTTGTAAAGTCACTGTAATATCACGTACAGTAGTTTAGAACAGCCCGGTACAACATTTTTACTTTCTCATATACGATGAGTTTTGTAATCGTGAAAAAATTCGAAAGCGAGATTTCGACGGAAATATCCGTTTTGGGTTTTTACCTGATTCAGAAAAAGTGTCCGTCCGTCTGTTTGTGCGTAGCGATTCTGAGTAAACTGATGAATATATTTAATTCATATTTCATATTTATGGTAGAATTATCTTGTTGTCGATGCACGTGTACTAATTTTTTTCTACTTTACAAGAAAGGGCAATTCACATAAAGATCAAAGTACTCTTTCGAATATTTTTCTAAAACTGCTCCAACGATTTTGTCTAATTTTTTTGTACGTAAGGTACAATAAGTACGCATTACATCCGCATGAACGGTACTTCGCTAGAACGTTTGGTAAAGACGCAGTAAAATAATTTCTGTCTGATACACTTACACATTAGCTTACTGTTTCAAGAAGCTTGAATAATATTTCGCAGTGTTAAGGGACTAAACAGACGTAGAATAGACATTTCGTAAACTGAAATGAAAGATATGATAATGAACATAGCAGGGCAGCAAACGTACCGTAGATACGAAAATACATCAATTTCTGTCTGCAACGAAATTACCTTTACATAACACATCTGCGATATTTTTTGTCACTCTATACCGCAGATGGAGAAACGTATATGAGAAAGTATGTGCAATGGCTTTGCGCCACTAGTTATATGTTAGATTCATTATTTTTCTTCGAATTTACTCTAATTTGCCTTCAGGGAGGAAGAGTCGGTGGCGCCGTGGACAATATGGGTGTACGAAGTAGATTCATCAATTTTTTTAAATTCAATGTATATTTTACCACACCATTGTCAAGCTACTTTCCAAACTATTCATTTGAATACAAATATTTTTCAATCATGATTATAATGCCTGATTTCAAGCATTTATTTGCAACAAAAATATTTTTATTTAAAGTACTTTGATCGGAATGGATTGAATGGTTCCTACAAGACTCCTGGAGAGTTATGTTCATTGACCTCCACGTATTCAAAGACAATTATAACTGCTTTGTTTGGCAATAATTATTTAATTATAAGAATGTTTACTATCTTCGTCAAGAAAACACCTTCCGCATACATATTATAAAAAAGTTTCAACTAACGTCATAAAAAATATATATCGCCACACAATCTTTTAATTATTTAAGCTCTTCGCACAAAAATAAATTCGCAGAGCAATAACTGTAGTTACAACACATACGAAATTTGCACATGGTGTACAATAGGAAACTGACCTTCTTTTGAACTCTGATCTTTGCGTATAATTGTGAAATTTTTGCTGTTTCACTTTTATTTAGGTTTCACCAATAAAATTTTCAAAACTTTGCACTTACCAATCACAAACTCAAAACACAACATCCTCCTAAAAGACGTTATCAATGTAGTTTTGCCACCATTACCAACATGTTCATTAACAACACACTAAAGTATTGTCTCAGCGTTGGTATCATTGTAAAATCTATATTACTTTTGACAATTAAAATATAAAAAAATGATATGGAGTGGAATGTTTGTTTTTTTACAATTGCGTCTTTATCTTTATTCTAAAGAGAAATAAGGTTCTCATCATTACTAGATTTCTTTTAAAATTTTACTTGGATAGAATTTGTTCAGAAAGGTAACTTTTTTTCGCTACAAAGAACCAAATTTGTATACGGAAAAATTGTGTCATTACTGTTAGCATATTGTGAACAATTTACAGCAGTTGCAATAAGTACAGCTTCAGTAAAACTTCCCACAAAAGAAGAGTACAAAGTTCTCATAATTTTTGCATATTTATACAACTATTTCAGATGTATGCAACATACCCTTCAAATGAAGAACAATAAGATAGTGGCAACCCGTCCTAAAAGACGTGATCATGTCGTTAAATGAAGTACAATTATACGAATTATATTTAAATCCCTTAAATACAATTCAATCCTACGAACGATTTAACTGTATTATTATAATTATTATCATTATTTTTATTTTTTGGCAAATTATGATTAATAGACTGATACTACACAATTTGTACAGATTCATTACGCACATAACGATATGTTGAATCAAATATATCTTATTCTGATCGTTCTTCATTATTATTATTAACTTTAGAAACACAAGTTTTACACCAAACAGCTCTCATGAACCATAAATTAAAAAAATGTGTCGTATTCCTCACTTCACTTAACGAGAATTGTCGAGACACAAAGTCAGCATTGTTTGGCACATTAACTTGACGAAATTAATTAATTAGCTACAGTAATATAAAATGCAAAGCTCGTGTAAATTATTAATCGTTGCGGGTAATAATGATTACGTAAATACATAATACATTCATGATCACTGTACATGCATTTTTAGTTGTATTCCCTAGTACATTTAGGATGAGGTTTGGGTTCGAAAGGACCATAAATGTGCAGACAAATTGCGGAACATGAGAAAAGTAGATGAGGTGTGTTTAAACCCTGGACATGTCAACAAACAATTTAATGATATGAAACATGAAAGTGGAAAGTAATGAAAATATACAAAACTGAAGTTTAAGTGATACACTGTGATGAGGTGAGACGATCCGTTCCTTCAAAGATTCAGCTCAGATGGCGTTGGGTCGATGTCGAGGTGATGGCTTTGAGTTGATGTGCAGTTGAGGTTGAATTTCTGAGAGCTTATCACGTGGCGATTCAACGGCGCGCCCAGCAACACACTCTTCTTTAAGTTAATAGAAACAACTATTTTGTGACCAATTTTCAATGTTAAAAGATGATGCTTTGCATGTCTTCTATTGAAAACGTCTTACTTGATCATCGAAACATCACTACTTCGTTTGTAATACGTGGAGATATAACAATCACATACCAAATACTCTCCCTTAGACATAATAACATGGTTAACTTTGCATGTTAACTGATGTTGGTGACTGGAAGGTTCGCAAAGTAATACAACATTCTACAAAATAGTAATAATAATTTTTATTCATGAAGGACTAGATAGGACTCTTAGACGACAACAGTTGCTATTCTTTTCATTCACAACACTGCCATTGACTGCATTTTCTCCTTCCCTCGGTCGTGTTTCGATATGGTTCATTTCCTCAGCGAATGTAATAAAATTTTATAGGGCTGGCACGCACGGAAACCGTTATAACAAAATTTCGTACGAGTTTCACTTCAATGAAATAATCTGATCAACGAATGTATTTGTAAATATTATCCCTTTATGACCCGTAACAAGTCAATATCATTACATTTGAACGCGAAAGGAAATATTTTCATCAGTAGTACTATAATGGATTAGTTATTTACAAGATATCTTGTTGAAATACAGAACGCATGTATTCATACTTGCTAAAATTAAATTGAACACTAACATTTCAACTGTTACTAGAGTTCTGAATTTTGGAGAAAGGCTTCGCAGAGCGGACGGAAACGGACACATCGGAAGTAGAGATCGCATGGACCAAAACTGCCTACTAAAATTTTTCACGCAATTTACGCTAACTATTCGCTATATAAAAGGAAAGTTTTAAGCAAAAAGCAAATAATGTTTGAACAAAAATTTAATCGTTGATTTTGCAATTTCAACTGAAAAAAATATATCGAAGAATGTTATTTTAATTGAGACTGAACTACTCGTTTCCATGAAGACTATTGTCTTTCTCTAATGTACTAAAAATATGTGTTTTTGGGTAAATTCTTTATGTCATTAATCTCAATCATATAACGTACCTTCAGCGGGTTATTAAACGTTAAAATGGTAGAAATTAATTTTATTTCTCTAATTTGCAACTTACCATAATCTATGACAAACGAGAGTAAAAGAAAATTGACAAAATAAATATTTATAACAAAAAGATTTTAAATAATACATATTGGTAAATAATAATGTATCATATCTAGTCTGCAATGTATTCCACTCTCCCCTAACAAAATTATTACCTGCTAATACGAGGATCTAATTTTTCTCCAGTTCCTCATTAACTTAATGAAATCCATAAAAATCATCCAGCAAAACATTTTCTTATGTGTACCATAGCAATTTTAAATATTAATGAGTTATTTGTATATTCAGCTATATTTGTTTAAAATAACGGAATCAAGGTCCAAAATATTTTGAATCTATAATTTGAAGGAAAAAAAATTAATGACTACAAGACTAAAATTGTTGTCGTACATTTTTTTTTTGGGGGGGGGGTGGCTGTAGGGCTCGTCAACGGCAGGGTCATTAGAGCCCTTCGTATGTTAATAATAAATATTCATACAACGAAAATTACCAAAATAAAAATAGACCATACCAGTTTCTGTACCCAAAAATGTAATCCCATATTAAAGAATCCAGCTATATCTATTTTCCTCAAATCAGAAAAACTAAATCTATGAATTTTGAACTATTGTACCCTTACGAAATACATCGCGGATACCTTAGGAATGAACAGAAGTTTAAAGTTCCGAACTTCTCGCGTATACATTCATAAATAAATTTATTGTCAAAAAAAAAAAAAAGAAGAAGCAAAAGTTACAAACTGCGTGTGACCACGCGGAGAACAATAAACAAATTAGTCTCCGGAAGAAAACAAGGGACCATCCCATCAATCCTAATGAAGGACTCTGAAGTAGAGATGGTTTTAATGTTTCACCTTTACACACCTCGGAGAAAATACAAAGTTAACTACGGGTTGTGACATCGACAGAACAACAACAAATTTGTACATAATTAAACAAATTCTAAAGTCGAGATTAAATACAACTACAAAACAAATAATATCAAATCGGTTTCTACCCGAAGGAAAATTAGAGAAAACTTCGAGACACGACGGGACTACAGTATTAATGTACACGACCCCACCGATGGCGCAGGTGGTAGCAGGCACATCACCAAGACATCCCGGATTCGATTCCCGATGGGTCCAGAAAAAGTGTAGCTTTTCACATGAATACCCCGGTTCATATAACTGTGATTACTGAAAAGCAAACCCTCCTTCCTCTATCCAGCTCCTCCTACTATCAATAACTATAACCCCTCCATGTGGGCCAAGTTGTTGGTAAACCCAACTAAGCGACCCACCTACTTACAATGACCTACCACCCAACTCCTATCTCCTTTCGCTCCATGTAGATTACCTTCAATAGCACTAAGCTACATTTTACATTTACAAATACTACAAAATAAAGAAAGATTAAAGTTACGTGAATAATAAGAAGCAATAACTGCATGCAGGAAAATAGTTTTGAAATTAATTCATTAAATCTTATTTATTTTAATTATTCAGACATTATTTTCGACAAAATTGGTTCGTCAATTTACTACGAAATTGATATGAGATGATATAAAACATTCTCAGTACACAACTCCTTCACGTTAATGAACTGCTTGACAGAGAAGGTTGAACTGCAACCTACCAGAAAATTTTAAATTTTAACGTGAGATTTATCTGAAATGTAACTGGTTTTAAAGTGATTAATGTGATATGTAACTGGTTTTTTAATTATGTTCATAGAATCCAAGCCCTGATGAAGATGTCAACACACCTCGAAACGTTGGCAATCTAGTATCCAAATGTAATAAAGGAAGAGTTGAGAACCAATAATTGTGCAGCTGTAATGATTGTCTATAATTAAGACATATAGTACAGTGAAGGAATTGTTTACTGAGAAGATAAAAAGACATTCGAAATTTCTTAATTGCGAAAGTTATAAAAGATTGTTGACTTTAGTTAATGCTTATTCTTCGTGTATACGTCGTATCTACATCCATATTTATTTCTAAAACCTGGAACGAGACAGTTTTTATTAAATCTGATCTATAAACATCCAAAGCGTGACTATAAAGTCCTTGGACTTTTCAGCAGGGTTAATTCATCTTCCTTGCAGCTTTACGAGCTAACTGCTCCAAGAGCTCGACGCCGTAAGAAGTTTTCGCTTCACAAATCATATTCACAGAAGTAAAGCGTCAAAAGAATTGAATGAGTCCTTTCAGATCCGTCCATGATAAAGCAAGTGTATGGAAATTTCATAACCTCTTTTTTGCCTTTCTTATACGCCATGGAGAAGGTCAGGTTCTATTGTAATCGCGATAAGTTTCTTTTGCGAGATTTTCACGGATATATCCGTTCTTGTGGTCCCATGATACCGAAAATGTTGTTTCCAAAAAAACTTGATGTAAATTAAGAGAGCAATGATGTTTCAGAGATTGTGTAACAAATTTGTGTTTAAAACTGCATTATCTGATTGTAGACGCCGATTACTCGTAATTTTTACTTAAAATAGCGGATACTTCATACCATGATTCAGTATTTTCGAAAGTTTTTTTGAATTTGTCTTCCGTATTTTTTAAAAATTGTTCCTAGAAAGGAATGAATATTTTTAATCTCATCTAGTAAAAGGGCATTTTCCTCCAATGTAAGATACAAACGTAGAAATATTGACAATAGTTTCGATTTCCATATTAATATTGTAATATTTTATATGAACTTTATACGCATACTATAAGTAGATTAGTTTTTTATTCGAACACAACTTTTGAACTGCTTATTAGTCAACTTTCAAGTCGCATAAAATATTACGATAAATATTTTTCAACGAATTGTATCACTCGATATTTCTATAACAAAGTTAAGGCATAAATGGAAGTATAGTACTAACTGACTGAAGATTGTTTTATATATAAGTTTGGAGTTACTGTGATAAGGTCAAAAAAATTATTAAACTATTTATAGAGCCAACGTTTCGAAAAATTAATTATTTCTGCATCGGGGATAGAATGGCAAAGTTCTACTTGTAACCACAGAGACAAAAAAAAAAAAAAAAGACACACAGCAGCCAAAAACTAAAGGATTAATATAGGATATACATGTTGGTTTTCATTATAGTGTAATTTTATTGTAACGCTGATTCAGATACCTGAGTGTTGTTTATTTTATTTATTTATTTCGCTGCTGTGTGTCTTTTTTCTTGGTAACTAATTGGGAAAACGAGGTCAAGAACCAAGAATTAATTGTTTTATACATTAAGAAATAAAGATATAATTTTCTAATTTAAGTTCTTGCATCTCACTTTGCTTATTGAATCTCAGTTGCCCGCACTCAAACCACAAAGCTTCCACTAGCGCTCCCAGTGGCTCACGGGGCAAATACGAAACTTCGTAGAGAGAAGAAATGTCACACGAAGCAACAAGAATAAATTGTAACTAGAAGTTTATTTCAGATACTAGAAAGTATTTGGTGAACAGAACCGCAGTGTAACAAGAAAACCAGCAAAAATTTGAAGTTGGTTAAATAAATTTGAAGCATAATTAATCAAAATTTCTGTTTATCTGAAATCTTATCTGTTCTGAAATAAAAGGTGGATTCGTCTTCTTTGTCCTTCAACGTAATCACAAAACGATCGGTACAAGCATTTAAATTCCTCTAATAAATTATAATTATTTAATTTGTTTCCCTGACTGAATTCAGCATTGGATAAAAATTGTCAAGAAAGCTGTTGCCCAGGTTTTTTTTTTAACTTTTTAGACCAACGAACCCACTCGCAGGTCGAATTTTCGCTTCCGAGGCAAGACGCAACGGCGCCATTACGGCTGAACCATTTCAATAAAATGCTTTTGAAAACTATACCATGCGTCTAAATTTTACGATTTAAAGATGTTTTTAGTATTTGTTAAATGCACCAAACAAAAAGATATTAAATTAGTTGATGATTGATTTTTTCCTTCCTAAATTATTCTCTTAAATTTACGTATTTTAACACTCCTATTTTTAATAACATTTTTTCAATAATGTAGGTAAACCTTTGTAGATAGACATGCTGTTGCGGACTTTTTTGTAGAACCCTTTGAGGCGTACAGTATTGCCACTCATAGTTTTCACATATCTCTACCCGTTTAGGCGGAGTAAGCTAATATACCGATTTCATCGACGTTTATGCTCAAAATCATTTTCTTCCTTTCTCCTCGTGCATTTTTTAAATAAACGTTAGCCTATGTTCATCCTGGGCATCTTAACAATATCCTTGCCTAATTTTATCACGATCGGTTCAGTGGTTTAATCGTGATCAAGTAACAGACAGACAGGCTACCCATTTTCATATTTCGCGATACCCATTTATATATCAGTATATTGATTATTTAATTTAATAAATGCTTGCCGCTATCCATTTATTATTCCAGAGTAACTTGTAGATATTTTTGCAGTAAAAATTCGAGATTAATTAAACAAAAGTATTAATGACATTGCCGCCCAAGGAAAATCCGCCACTACCCGGAGGAAAACCGGAGGAAAACCCGGGCCAGGATGGCGGCTACAGACATAATGTACACAACCAACGTGCCAAGGCTGCGTACAGTTAGAAATAAACTATTAATATTCAGTATCTATAGAGTACAATAACAATGTCGTGATAAAGAATAAGAGATATTAACATCACTTACATCATCCGAAGTTATGAGGGAAACAATATTTATTAGGAAATTCGAACTCTCATTAACTTCTTTTATTAAAATCTGTAAATTCTTTCACATCATAGAGAACAATAGCACATTAAAAAGCTTTTAACCGCGGATTTAAAGAGATTCAATTTATTTATATCTTTTAGATATAAATAAATCAGAATTTCCAGTGATGATTGTTTCGTAATAATATTATATTTGGAGCTCTAGTGCACTTATGTCCCTCATCGTATTATCTTCGACTGAATTAGTATAATATTTTTTTTTTAAGTAAAGCAAACTTTATTGTAAAAAAACACTTGCAAACTGCGTATGACCACGTGGGGNCTTGGGGGGGGGGGGCAATAAACTAATTTTACACTCCGGAAACAAGAAAGGGACCAGTCCATCGATTCCGATCAAGGGCGGAATTAATATTTACAAAAGAAATTATTTTATAAATACCTACTGGTATCCATTTATTATTCAAAATAAATTGTAGATATTAGTGCAGTAAAAATTCGAGATTAATAATAACAAAACTATTAATGACATTCCCGCCCAAGAAAAATCCGCCACTACCCCGAGGAAAACAGGAGTAAATCCCGGGGGTCAGGATGATGTACACAACTACAGAGATAATGTACACAACTGTGCCAAAGTTGCCTTTAGTTAGAAATTATTAACAAACAGAAGGAGCAAAATCAACATGAATGAAAAGGGAATTTAANGTTAGAAATAAACTATTAATAAACAAAAGGAGCAAAATCAACACGCTTGAAAAAGGAATTTAATCAATATCTATAAAGTACAATAACAATGGCGTCATAAAGTATAAGAGATGTTAACATCACTTACATCATCCGAAATCATGTGGAAAACAATATTTATCCGAAAAACAAATATTCTTCATCTGTCTAAAAAAAAATTCCATGAACACTGCGTATGAAGTTTTGGGTTTAACATGGGCTCCTTGGACCTTAGGACTCGGTACAAAGCCGTCCCTACTTTATTTGTGTTTACCACGATGACTAACCAATAAAAGAACGAGGTAGATCTTCCTTTGCGCCCCACTCTATTTTGCAAGCTTTCATTTTTACGTCACATGTTAGAATGTTTGGTCTTTAAACTGAATTTAAACCAATTCCCACCTTCCGATTGAGTTGAAATTTGGTACACTCACATACAGCTCATGACAATGTAATATTATGTCTAACACAGATTAATTATTACGACAAATAAATAATCAAATTCTGGTTCTAAGAAGAGTAAAATAAATAAAGAACCTTTTTAAAAAAAAGCTTTTTTTTATGTCATGTAATCATTCGACGTAACATGATTAATCTGTTACCTGGCGGTGAGGTTCACCGCAATCTAATAGATTTCTATGTTTATATCATGTACTAAAACGAAGACAATAAGTTTAGATATAGTCGTATTTTCCGTCTGCGTATTTACTTACTGAGGGCTCTAATGACCTTGACGTCGACGAGCCCTAATACCCCAAGGAAAAAAACATATTCACTTAATAACGAATAATTCCTTCATTTTATTGTATTATATTCATTGTAATTTAAATACCTACGGTTGTTGAGAATAAGGAATGTATATAAATAGGGATGTAATTTGGCCATGCTAGTACCCAGCTGTTATTGATTTCTGTGTATCACAGCTGACGTGAGCCCATCGCTCTAGAGTACAAGTTTTACCTGATGATGCTCCGCATGAGGCATTGAAACGTTGCATTTTATTTGAATTGTGTTCTTAAGTAAATAAATGTCTGTTTATAAAAGTAAGATCGTTTTATTCGGTATTACAATACGTTTAGATTTTTATTAAGGTAACGCAATGCAAAATACTCATATCTCGATACATATTTCACATCAGTATACACTCATAGACAAAAGTTCTCTCTATCCATATCGCTTGTTATTTATGTGATTTAATATTACTTGAATCGCGAAATGTTCGTAAAAGTAGATGCCAAATAACTTCATAGGCGGTTCTGTGATCGATTGCCGTGAACTGAGTATTTGCCGAAATATGCATTTTCTTCGGACAAATAATTCAACACCAAATATTAAATCATTTTCAGTGACAAAGATAATATGTTTATTTTTTATTAGGATCTAGTTAAGTGAAATATGTATGGAGATATTAACATTTGGCATTGTATTCTCCGGTTTTCCTTCGGGTAGAGGCGGATTTTTTTATAAAGACTCGCTAGGTTCATGCCTATGGACGGCATTAATTGATATAATTATTAGCGAATTTATTGTTATTTAATAGTGACGAATTATCAACAATACTTTCCGAATGATTTATAGCTTGATAATAATTCGTACTTGTGAAATGACTTTTCTGTTTTATTAAATACAATATTTGTTGGTATTATGTCAATACTATAACACGTGTCAAACTATTTTTTTTATCGTTAGGAGTATTGTTGAAATGTTAAATCCGCCTCTGCCTTAGGGCCCTTGATCGGAATAGATGGGATGGTCCCTTGCTTGCGTCCGGAGAGTAAATTAGTTTATTGTCCTCCACGTGGTCATACGCAGTTTGTAACTGCTTTTTTGACAATAAAATTTATTTATTTATTACCTTAATAATAATAATAATCTAAAATTATATTTGTTTCAGTACACGGCTTAAATAAAAGCTTGTTTTTAAAAACGTTTTTTCACTTTTAATTCAATAACCCTTTAATTCTCGTTGGTGACTGAGACTGTGCGCTTATTTCAGTCCCAAAGAACACATCTGTACGCTTGGTACGGGGCGTTTGTGGGCAGATAATTATCCGTTATCGGAATTCAAATCAGGGTTACGTATTCTTGTACAACGAGCTACGATGATATATCGGAGCACTTCCGATCTATTCCCGTGGAATACGACCACACACTAAGCTGCGAAAAGGGAATCGAGACGGCCTACTAACACTAACCTACAATCGCTTCACAAGTTACATTTGTTTTATCGGGTCAGAAATCGGGTAAACGAAGCGCGTATATTCAAATTCGCGAATTTTCAGAGTAATTATAGCAGAGTGGTGGATGTATCAATGAGAACAATTCGGACGTGGACAGAATAGTGCCACCGGAAACGGGAGTATTGTTTTCAATAACTCGTCACATTTCAATGTCAGATTTCGATATTGTCAATGAAATTGTGAAAATGGCATTGTGAGGTTTTGGGAAGAGAATTTGGAACCATGCGATTTATTTCTAATTGGACACAGCCATGCACTAATAGAGATTTCAGTAGTAATTATAACGTTATACTTTGATCCTAGTAACAATACATTCCGGGTAGGTAGTGGAAGTGGATTTCCTCTAATAACCACTAATTCAACGCAAATGAGAATATTGCATTAATTATTTTTGCAATTACACCCCATTGAAAGGCGTAAATTACTCCATCATGTGAACATCTCATTTGCATGACCCGGGACCAATTTGTTGTATTTGATGAGTCAATCATTCGGAAAAGGTCATTGACAATGTAAATTATTTGTTAATGATTTAAAAATAATTCCCCTGGAGGAGAAATTGAATATCACATTTCAACACTAATGAGATATTTGTAGAAGGCTGATGCTTGTAACACGTAGTTCTCTTCTTGCCCTATATGTGAAAAAGTAACTTTCTTCCCAAAACAAATTCTCATATTATCCAGTCAACATCCAGCCAATCTTATATTTACCCTGTCACAGAAATTACTCGTTTCGTAATGACTACTGGGAACTTATTCTCATACGGAGAGAAAAGTGAATAAAGACCACGTACAAAAATATTATTTGATACTTAAACAATTAACAATAATTACTAGAAAGTTGTGAAGGAAAAGGCGTACAAAGAATAGTAGCATCACGTAATTTTTAGAGGAAATTGTATAGTGAAGAAGCAAGGAAAATTAAATAGGACGTCCTGAAAAAAAAACTGTGGAGATCTTTTCCTGAAATAAATAAATACAAAATGATATATTTGTATTTGATTTATATGTTATGTAAGATGTATGGAATATACCTTTTTACTCTTGTTAAGTGGCTGTTCTTAAAAAGGAAATTAACTAACTAATTTTTTTAAACAAATGGAACGTCCCCTCATTCAAAATATTTTTCAAAACGATTTCCGTGAATTCAGCGAATGGAAGACTGGTAATTTTTCATACGCTAATTAAAATAAATGAGAATTCAGAAAGTGTAAATAAACACCAGTTCATATTTATACTGTCGACAGTGTTTGCATGAATGTCCTTATCACTGACAACATGAACACGACTAGAAAATGTCACCTTCAGTAAACCACTAAAGAGGAATAAAGGCGGAGCAAGAACTTACCGAGGACTTGTAGCGTGTGTAGTTGAGACTGCGAGGGTGGCTGATGAAGAGACGCGCAGAATACGCTGACTCGTTCAAGTTGTACGCGGTCACGTTCAGCGTCACGTTGCTGTGGCGACCCAGCACCAGCTCCGACGTGTTCACTTGGCGCGCTGCAAAGCACACGCAAATTGAGAAGAATTCCAGGGATGGAATAAACTTTGCATAGAAAGGCTTTCTCCTGAATGTTTTTGAAAGTAAGGTATTATGTGCGTGTTGACTCAAGTCAAGTTGCCAACTATTCACAAAACGTGGAAATATTCACCAAAGTAGTTCTTATTAATTAATAATTCATTTTTTATATTGGATGAGAACAATTATTTTGTGATTTTAAAACTTGATAATTAATTTAGACTGTCGTTTGACTCCTCCTGTGAGAAGGGTCGCGTTGTCTTCAGTCACGTGATGCGGCTGCCATTTCCGTTAGAACAGTATTTTCCACAGTTTTTGGTGAATTATTCTTGAAAATATCCAGAAAGATATTAAAGTCTTAACATCGTTGCGTTCCTATTTCCATTTCCTATGTTTTAGTAAGATTTTTTCGCTATGATAAGCCGGTACTTTTGCCAGAATATTAAAAAAAGCACGAGTCCGCGAGAGTTCCTTCACATAAACCCATAGTAATTTGAAGTCAATTAAATTTTTCGCCGTAAGGGTATGAAAATTCATTGCCAATGAAGAGAATGGTTAAAACTATCATTTAAAAAATTTTTGGGAGGTACTTAAGCCTAGTTGGTCTGACGCACATAATACTTTAAGATACGTACATACCATATATTACAGCATTCCAGAACGCTTTACAAGGTCAGTTCGTTTTCAACCCACGTTATATCTTGGTTATACAACATTTCTGTAATTATGACTTAAGGAATTCTACATTATACAAAATTGTTTGAAAATTCCAACTATGGCAAAGCATTCTACTATTTACTCAAGATAGGTTAGGTTAGGTTTCAATAATATATTAATGTCGTCCAAAAAAAGTGCTAAATTTTATTATATTTATTTGTGCCATAGCATCTTTAAAAATCAGGATATGTCAGATATAGAGAGTTACGACGAAGAGTGCGAGGAAAGATTTGCAACATGATGTAACAATGAGCCGCAGGTGCCTGCATGCTGCTGTATGCTGAAACATGTTCATACTTGCACAGTAGCCGTAGCGCCATGTCTATGCGCTCAGTTGTTGATTAGCAGTGACAGTTTTAAGTGCTTGCTGTGGCATCGTGATCACGAAATGAGATACGAGCAGTTTTACGGAATAACTTCGCGCAGGGTTTAAACGTAGACCAGTGTTTAGAAGAAATGACGGTCGCACTAGGTGATGTTTGTCCACGTCGTACAACTATATTCAGGTGGTACAGATAATTCAATAGGGAAAATTTACCTCTGAAGGACGATAAAAGGACGGGAAGACCACGAATGTCAGTTACGGAAGAAAACATTACTGCTGTGAGGAAAGTGCTTGACAAAGATAGGCGAGTGACCTATCAGCAGATAGAGGATACCTTAGACCTAAATGCACCAGCAATTCATTTGATTCTGCATGAGCATTTACAAGTGAAGAAACTTTGTTGTCTGTGGGTGCGCGCATGGGCTGACTGAAGAGCAGAAGTGGCGACGAGTGACTTGGTGCCGGGAGATGCTGAAAATGTTTAATAAGGGGCAATCTCGGTATGTAAACAGCATCGTGACAGGTGACGAGACGTGGCTGTACTATTATAATGTGCCGACCAAGACTCAAAACAAAGTTTGGGTCTTTGAAGATGAGGACACACCTGAAGCTGTCAGAAAATCCCTATCTGTAAAGAAGAAAATGATAGCTGTATTTTTCAAATCGAATGGAATTGTGGAGCGTGTTGTTTTGGACACACAGAAGACAGTCACAGCTAAGAGGTATACTGAACAGTGCCTACCTAAAGTCATTGAATATCTGAAGAACCTGCAGTCAAAGTCAAGAATGGACACCTGGTTCCTCCATCATGACAACGCTTCAGCTCACCGAGTCAAAGCCTGCACAGGATATTTGACAACTACAGGACTGAAACGTCTTGAGTACGATCCTTACAGTCCAGACCTTGTTCCCTGCGACTTTGCACTGTTCCCGCAAGTGAAAATGAAGCTGAAAGGGATGCGGTTTTCGAGTGATTAGGACCTTCCAAGGGCTTGGGACAACGAGTGTGCCTTACTCCCTAGCGAAACTTTATAGAGCTGGTTTAAGGATTGGTTTCAGAGGGTGGAAAAGTGTATTGAATGTGGCGGAAATTACTTTGAACAAATTAAATAATGCCGTACTGCAAAACTTTCCTAGTACCCTGTGTATTTGAGATGACTACGAGTAAAATTCGTCTCCATTTTCAATTCCGATATCTAGTTTTTAACTAAAATCCTCAAAAAATACATTTTTGACAAAACATTTTTTAATACTGCAGAACGAAAGTGTCCCTTCATTAATATAATCATTCTCTTTTCCAAGTTGCCATTGTTTAGGAGGGAAAATACTCCTAATTAGAAATATAATATACCTACAATTCTCCTTAATAAGCCATGGATAGGGATTAGAATTAAACCGTGCTTGCTATTTTTCCCTGAAGTGGACGTCGTCCGGTTTATTCTCATAACATAATCTATTAGTTGTATCGTCTTTGCCAACGTTCAAAGTAGTTCTTATACATTTTTTTACGAAAATATTATCAATTTCGAAGTAAATACACCTATGTGATAACTTAGGTACCTACGTGTTAAAGTTCGTCAAGCATATGTTTCTTCCGTGTACCCTCTCCACACGTGGAAAAGATATGTGGTAACTTTCGGTCAGGTACGTGTAAAACCTGGTTCACTTATCTCCTTATGTATGGAGATGTGTCTCAGGTCATCCGGGGTTTAGGTCTGGGTGGAAATAGTGTACCTTTGAAGTCGGGGTGGAAATGTTATACCTTTGAAGTCGGTGTGGAAATGTGCGGTGAAGGCGAACGGGTGGTGTAGTGGTTAACACTCCTGCTATCAAATCAGGAATCCCGGGTTCGATTCCCGGTTCGTCGCCATTTTCACTTGACCGAAAGATACCACGTATCTTCTCGTGTGGAGAGGGTACACGGTAGAAATATAGGCACAAAATACACCTACATAGAACTCAATATTGAGATATGTGAATGAGTTGAAAACATAAATATAAAATCTGACACAACGCCAAGTATTACAAAATCTCGAAAACCGACAAGAATGACTTTTTGCAACTACTTCTTTGAACTCAGCCTCTCAGATAGGAATTACTATCGTCCGATCGATCTGAGTGACCATCGACGGTCGGATAAGTATACCAGTTGGACATCAGAATAAGTAATAAATAACAATGTTTCTTGTCGGTTCCATAAAATATTTTCTGCATTAATATTTGAAATTGTATTAATTATTGGAGTTCGTAAAAATAACAGTACTAGTTTTTATGTTCTAACAACGAAATTCGACATGCATAATCAAATTGTTTGACTAATGACTATATACGAATTAATTCAACTTAAACGCATACCAATAAATTTAATTTATATTTAATAGTGTTAGTTTCACCTGTATATGATATTCAAAGGACATAATATCTGTAAAACCATTCCGGGTCCGGTTTTCCTCCGACTTTGTCATATCAAGAGAGAAAAAATGTGGTTTCTATTTAGTGATTGGTCATAGCCGATTTTCACTGATTTTTAAATAATATGACTACATTAGATGAAATAATAGTTTGTGAAAACTTATTTTAAATATCGTTCAACTAGGGAAAAGTGCTAGGATATATGTTATGTACAAGTGCTATCATGCACGAGATTCTGAAACCCACTTTTAACACCTTATCTTAATGTACAATTACATTTTAATTTTCCTTGGAGAAATAAAAAATTTAATTAAAAAGAAATACATTTTTTGGGAAAAGCTACAAAGTACATTTTATACAGTGGTATGATGCCGATTTCATCATTAAGCATTTAAAAAGAAAAACCATTTCATAAATTATTCATGTATGTAAATTATGAAGAACATGAATTCTTTTCAAATAACGTGCGGTTTTCAGCTTTTATTGCACAAGGAGTTATCTTATCCTTAGTCACCTTATACTAATAAAAGACCACATTGGCGCCAGCACTCCTACATTCTCTACGGCTGGAATCTCTGAAAGAATCACAACATGATCGAATGTGTTGAGAAACTCTTTCGTGTGTGCATTTTAAACAACAAGACTTGTTTTTCAACTCGTATCTGCTTTTTTCTGTATTTACATACGGAGACGTAATATGTCAGTTAATATTATCGAAAGAATGTACAGCCCCGCAACACTCGTCAATTCCGTATGGTTGGCAACTCTTAGAACCAACAAAACACGATCGCGTAGCGAAGCGAAAGAGGAACGTCGCGTGTGAGGGGATAGTTAAGATCCGGCCACGAAGGGCGCCACCAGCGGGTGTCGACCCCCCCCACCCGCACCCAACCCCAACACCCATCGTCAATCCATTCCATCGCCTCTACCAATAGCATAACTGCTACCTCCAGGCCTTCCCCGTCCACCACAACCGCCACATTCACCACCCGAAAATGCTTTCTACCGCTGCCGTCAGTTGAGGTACGGCTACCGTCACCATCTTTTTTTAAATTTATTTCATCCCATTTTACATACAACGATACAACTTAATGAAACATTTCAATCAACATACAACTTATCAACGACGTATAGACATGTGCTCTTTATATCACCTTCTTGTATGTTCGGCTTTCGCAAAACAAATGTTCTTAACCTTAATGATCATCTCTGGTTCTAATTTCTTTCCACAATTTTGTCACTTTAACTTTGTTGCCCGCACCTAGCCACGGGGAGGCGAGCGTTTGTCTACAATCATAGCCTTTCGTATTTCCGTTGTTTCAATTATCGTCTATGGTTGTTTTATATTTGATGTATCTTGTCTCATATATTCCTTAATAAATTTCACTCCTTCAGGACCATACCCACATATGACATTCCCACAATACATGTGCTGCACTTTTATCTCCTCCTTTGCTTGAACATTCACTGAGTTCCGTCTTCCTAAACCTTTTTAGATATGTTTTGAAGTCTCCATGGCCGGTGAGATATTGCACAACATTTCTATTTATTTGAAACCACTTTCTTTTTGTACCTACAAAATTTACATTGGGTTTATAACTGTACGTCACTCTCCCTTTACACTTCTGTTCCATCGTATTTGCCAGCTTCTTCCAAGGTTTTTGTGAGTTTTTACCATCTTAGTCAATCGCCCGTCCCCACCACCAACCATCCCTCCCTATTGCCATCCTAGTCACCGCCTTCTAATCCCATCGCTCGAGTGAAATGGCCTCAGACAGTTGTTGGTGCCACGCCCCTAGATATTAACGTCACCCACGACGCTGCTTCCGCGGATATCCCTTGGAGGCTAGCTCACGCACGTCCTCATCAATTGCCCTTCAAACACCTTTTCCAGTCCTGCGTGCTAATGGGCGCCATAAATTCGAAAAAGGGACGAAAATGTGAGGGGGATAAGAGTAGGGGGCGACTAGTTTGTCACGCCTATGACGGCAACAACCGAACACACCGCGCGCTTTATTGTTATTTCGTGAGAAACACTAGTAGAGAAAAGTCTGATTAAATTAAATTATAATGTTTGATTTATTACATGGGATTAGGGAAGAAGGGTGTTTAGGGACGAGAAATTTTATCAGTACCCTTCGCACGAATATCCCACAGATAAAAGTGGAAAAATTGTCTTTATTCACGAAATGTTAGTGAAGAGGAAGTATGAATACGACAACGCTCTCAAACTTCCGGTTAGTCATCATATACTAAATTGAAAAGGGGACAGAGAGGATTTTATGCTAAATTAATTCCTAAAAGATCTTTCCGTGAATCTCAAGAGAGAGAGAGAAAGCAGTAAAAACTTTGAATCACTTCCATATATCCTGGATCGCAATACGAACAGCTGTCAAAGAAATGTGAAAACAATATATGAAAGAGATAGATTAGAAGTATTCTCACAGAGTAATTTCCAAGATAAGAAACCATCCACAACATTATATTATCTAATGTATAAAGATGACTATTGGATGTTGTATGCAAATTTGAATTGGATTAATCATGTTATGTTGAATGAAAATGGGAGACGGGAACGGGGGACCGAACCCAGGACCTGCAGCTTCAACCGCGCTGGTGCGCTACCACTGTGCTATCCCGCGCGTCCCCCCGACTTCGTCTATCATTGTCATTTAACTTGCGATTTAACTACAATTGTCATTCCATTAGAACGGGATAGCGCAATGGTAGCGGACCAGCGAGAAAAGCTGGGAATCCCGAGTTCGCTCCTCCGTCTCGTTTTCAATTTTCCATTCAACATAGCATGATTAATCTGTTACCTGGTGGTGTGGTGAACAGCAGTTTAAGAGATTCATGTAGATCTGTATCATTAAAAGGATTTTTATCAGATCCGGTGAAATTGTCCCGACGAGCCAGTACAATCTAATTTTTTACCCATCACTCGCGAATGGAAATTTCCTCGTTTTTTATGGCAGTCTCATGCAAGTAATTCCTGTTCATTGCAGACGGGGAGGTAGGATGGATGTTTCAGTGACATATTTTTGTCACTCTGAGAAGGGGCTTAAGGGTATTCGCACCAAGTAAATGCAAAGGTAAGAAAATCACGTCTTCATAAAATGAAGATGTAACTAACCTTAATAAAAAATAAGTATCACTAAATATAACAATAAATAATCTAAAACCATCGAAGTAAATTAATGAACGTCCATTATTGAACCATACGTAAAAGTCAAAGCTAATAATTAGATAACTAAAATTAGAGCCTAAAACCATAAACAATTAAGATTGAAAAGAATACATTATTATACTTGTAAAATTCTTTTTGACAAGTCCAAAGCGTTTGATGAAAGAACGTGATTTTTGTACATCATCTCTTTTCTTCCCATGATATTTAACTCTTTTGTATTCTTATGCACCGTAGATATGAAATTGACGATAAGCTAATCTTGACTAAAAGCATTTTCCATTACAAAAAGTGATCACGTTATATTACAAAAAACATGCATTCTGTACGCGCCATTCGAGTAATGACGCTCTTCTACTTTCAATCAAGTCTCCACAGGTGAAAACAAATGTTCTCCCAGAAAAATACGTCTGCGTATCCTTCCACTGCAGTGATGGATGCCCCATTGGACCTGAACTCTTAACAGATAAAATTTGGAAGTTGATAAATGGCAAACTTTGTTAAAGTGTTACCAGATTAATAATTGTTATTAATAATATAACTGTTATTGTTATTAATAATATCATATTTATAACTTTATCGTTATTAATAATACCAGATTGTTAATTATTTATTTGATGTACTTTTTTTAAGGTAATATTTATTAAATTTGTTTTGTAATCCATAATTTTTAAACAAAAATGCTCCCCAGTTAGCACCTCTCCCTCTTGATTAAGGTCTACATCCGCAACTGCTTCCACGTAAGTCCCACAATAACCCTGCGAGGCACATTCTTCAAAACAAGACACGCCCACCGGTGTCTCTCCGTGAAGAGATGGCTTCTGGCAGCGACGGCGAAGGAGGAGGAACGACGTCAGAGGAAAAGAATTTTTCTCGCACTTCGGAACCAAAAATAGACGTCGGAGACCATTCTCTCTCTCTCTCAAATTTAGAGTGAGCCAAAAGGGTTTTCCCTCCACTAAGAATGCCTTTTCCCCACACGCTCCACTGTAAACGCGATGGACTGTTAAAACCATTTTCATCTTAGATATCCGTCTGTTTATACGAGTAGTGTTGTTAAATAAGACGACATACTTCTGTAGCAGACAGGGCATAATTCCATAAAATCACAAAAATAAAAATATTGGTTGGCTATCTTTATTTAAAATAGTTTTATCTAAAATCCTTCACACACATATCCATACAGCCGTACTAATATTTAAAAGCGTAATGCGAAAGGGTGTCTGTCCGTTTGTTATCTAATCGCGACTAAACCACAGAACCAACCGTGATGAAATTTAGCAACGAGATAGTTAAAGATAGCCAGGATGCACATAAGCTAACTTTTATTTTTGTAATGTATGAAAAGAAAGATAGAAAATGAAGTTGAAGATAAATGTTGATGAAATCGGGAAGAAAATCGACCATATTCAGTTACGCTGCCTAAACGGTTAGAGATGACGACAATTATGAGTGGCAAAATTGTTCGCCTCGAAGAGTTCTACCAAAAACTTCCCGACAACACAAGTTACGAATATTGACTACACTACATTATGAAAACATTACGAATACGCTAAAATTTGTCTCTAGTAGTCTAGAATAAAAAAAGTTTTCGGAATAATTTAAATGAAAACCCAAAGCAAGGTAATTATCTGTTATATCTGGAGATTTTATCTTCACTTTTTCACTGCTAACTTTTTTTTTTTACTTTGACATAATCATTGAAAGAATTACAAAGTTGGCAACACTACTTTTAAAATTATGGTGTTTGTAGTGCTCTTTATTCCGCAAGCNAAAACCCAAAGCAAGGTAAATTATCTGTTATATCTGGAGATTTTATCTTCACTTTTTCACTGCTAACTTTTTTTTTTTTACTTTGACATAATCATTGAAAGAATTACAAAGTTGGCAACACTACTTTTAAAATTATTGTGTTTGTAGTGCTCTTTATTCCGCAAGCTTCGCGCTCGTTCTTAAACACATTAGAACGCAGCTACAACTTGAACAAATACATGTCATTAGGTGGCATTAGGCATTAGGTGACTAACTTGGCGACACTAGTGCTACCTAGTTTATAGCTTAAAAAGTACTGTTGTCCACAGTTAAGCCCGGGTCTTTTTTACGCAACACTAAGAACGTACCACAGAGAGATATGTGCGTTTACGTGTAGATCAGAGGACCTCAAGTCAAATTTTCATGTGGTTTCCATCCTCCGAAAAATTAACGCTAAAAAACCACAAGTGAGAGACTATTTCAATCCCCATAGTAAAACGCATCTGGGACACAGTAATGCAATTTGTGAAGTACAAACCTTAAATACAAAATGGGTAAAAATGAAGTTTAACTAAGAACTTTTACTTTCCACCTAGTGCTAGTCATCCATTCTAAATCATACTAACTTTTATATTTAGTTAACCAAAAGTGTCATCTCAAAACAGCTGTAACAACTTCTGGAGAAATTTCGGAACATACTTTCCTCCACGCGTAACTTCTGTACTTCCATGTTTACGACTGTTGTCTTACGTTCAAAGGACGCGACGAAGTTTCGTACTTGG
The DNA here is from genome assembly GCA_002313205.1 of Laupala kohalensis. Classification (NCBI taxonomy): domain Eukaryota; kingdom Metazoa; phylum Arthropoda; class Insecta; order Orthoptera; family Trigonidiidae; genus Laupala; species Laupala kohalensis. The sequence goes on from NNCF01129454.1 coordinate 23,596, forward strand.
ATAATGGACATTTCACATCCAGTCGTATATCCTACTTCTGAAAATGTTTTTGTTGTTTCAGTAACGTTACCTTAGTTACTTTTGGAAGACACTCTGACTTCGTTTAAGGTTGAGATAAAATACTGAATTATTCCATGCGAACACATTGATATTGATGATTATAATATGTTCAACACAAGGGACGAAAGTCAAGAGTTTTTCCCTTCAACCTATTCTATTTTTTACTTCTACTGCAGGAAAATTAAAATTAACTGAATGTGAAGTTCACAAGGTTGCATAAACCAATAAAAAGACCTTCAGATGCTCCATATTTCCGGCCATAGATTTGCGAAACCAATACAATGAAAACGCGTCCTAAACTAGTCTTTTGCTCAAAATTTGTTACAAAATGTTAATAAGAATTAATGTCACTTACTGCAACCTTGGCACTGTTGTGTACATTATCTCTGTAGCCCCATCCTGGCCCGGGTTTTACTCCGGTTTTCCTCCGGGTAATGGCGCATTTTCATTGGACGGGAATGTCATTAATACTTTTGTTTTATTAATCTCGAATTTTTACTGCAAAAATATCTACAATTTATTATGGAATAATAAATGGATAACAGTAGGTATTTATTAAATAATTTCTTTTGTAAATATTAAATCCGGCACAGGCCATAGGCCGTTCATCGGAATTGATGGGATGGTACCTTGCTTGTCTCCGGAGAGTAAATTAGTTTATTACCCCCTACGTGGTCATACGCAGTTTGCAACTGCTTTTTTGACAATAAAGTTTAACTGTGTTTCTCGTACAAACGACACAAGAACTTCCAAAATTTCGTGCATTTCGAATTATTTCCAAGGATTGCAGTACATGATATAATGAGTCAGTCTGGGCTCTTCTGAGGTGCAAACCTGAAATTTTGATAGAAACTAATTTCACTGCCATACGAGTAAACAAGTAACATTAATCCCAGCACAAGTGTGTTTTATGAATAAGTTAATTAACTTCATGAGGCAGTCGAAATAAGGTGACCTCAACTGCTACTCGAAGAAACTAGTGGTGCAAAACCATAGCACATACTTTCTCATATACGTTTCTCCGTCTACAGCAAAGAGTGGAGAAAAATTCTTTAGTGAAAGGGTAATTTCAGGCGTGGTCTTTTATATTTTGGGCGTCTTCCAGAGCTCTATTCATGCTCAGAGTCACTAGATGAACTTATTACTGTCTTTTATTTAAAATAGGAAAGTAAAATAAATATTCTGAATATTATTTCAAATCATATAGCGACATTTTACTCTTATAAATATCGTAAAAGTGTTATATAAATGTAATTTCATTGTAGACATTATATTTTCGTATCTGCAGTGCGTTTGCTGTCCTCGTATGTCTTTTATCATTATCATATCTTTTATTTCGGTAAACTAATGAGTAAGTGTAGCAAACAGAAATACCAGACTTGTAAGCGAAATACCGCTAATGCGAATGTAATGCATACCAATTGTACTTTACGTGCAGAAAATTTAAGCAAAATTGTTGGAGTCGTTTTTTTTTTTTAGAAATATTCGAAAGAGTACTTTGACCTTCATGTGAAATACCTTTTTTTTTTTTCAAAGTAAAAAAAATGGAGCACGTGCATCGACAACAAGTAAATTCTACCGTAAATACGAAATACGAATTAAATATATTCATCCATTTACTCAGAATCACTGCGCACAGACGGACAGACGGACAGACGGACAGACGGACGTTATGCCATGCCAAAAACCACTTTTTCTGAATCAGGGATAACCAAAATGGAAATTACCGTCGACATTTTGGTTTCGATTTTTTTCACCATTACAGAACTTTCTATATAGTACTTATATGAGAAAGTTAAAAAGTAATATTTATCCCACCCGTCTCTAATTAACCCCACCTATTGAGGTTCATATGAACCACTTAAAGTGCTATTCAGAGACCTCTATATATCTAAAGTAAATTACGAAAGTGTCACAGCGACAGTTTAATCATAGCGTGGGAAAGCTTTTTTTTTGCTTACTTTGGATGTTGTCGTTTTGCAATTGAGTGTCAATGCTTTACAGTGAATAATTTTATGTTTTTTAAATATATATTTTTCCAAAATTTTATAGGATGGAAGAATGAATTTTAGGTCCATATTTTCTTGTACAATAACCACGACTGAAGGTGCAGAGTTAATTGTAAAATGCTACAACGAACGGTACGACCAGAACAGAGAAACTGTTTTCATAGGAGAACAAATTACAAAAGATTGTTATATATTTGGACACGAGAGTTGAAATTATTTCTTTTTCTTTCCGTAAAAGTTGAAGTTGGGTTGAGGAGGGGGTGACGAGGTATTTCATAAAGTGCACTAAATTATGTAAAACGATTCACTTATAATGAACAACGATTACACAAAATCAGAGAGAGGTCTATGAACACAAAAACAATGGTCGATATACTTGAGGAGATGGATGTCTTCAACTCCGATGGATGAATGAACAGACAAAGCATGTCAATTTCACCGACGATTGAAATTCATGTTTCATCTTGCAAACAAATTTATTTCCAGATCTCAGACTCAAGGTGGCTTGCTAAAGTGCACCATACAACCCTAATCCATTAAAAACGCGCGTGTGTAAAAACTACAAGTCTTTTGTGTACAGCAAACAATAAAATTATAAATGAGATAATCGTGCGATGTGACCGCGTTGATATTCAACTAAACCTTAAAATAGCTATAATTAAATGGAATTATCGCTCGTTTGAATTGGCGAAACCTTTCAGAGCGTGATGTATCCGAAAGAAATTACACATCACTACATCCGTCGAGTAAATTACCCACCAAATTAATGGACTTATAATCCTGATTGAATGTTACTTACTGACATTCGAAGCACAAACTGTAATTACTAGAGAACTTCGTCATTATTTCCGAAATTACATCGGGAGGAACTTGTAAATAAACTGCTAATTTACCAGTAGTCATCAACTCGAGCAAATTGAGAACAATTGTATATAATAGCGAGAATTAAACACTGATTTGATTAGTGAAGGGAAATGAGCGATTATCACACACACAAAAGTATTATTATTCAACAATTTGCTCCATTTTGATTTAACATAAAATACATTTGCAATTGTTTCTTTTCAGGAATGCCTATGAATAGAATTCTAATTTTTACGATATTTTACGATAATTAATTGTATTAAATTTTTTAAGTCTTTGTATTATATACTAGATTTGAACGTAAATTATAATTATATTAATATTTTAATAGTAATAAAGCCATTATAATTGACTCGCAACTGATGTGTATATTTCTCTATATGTTAGTAGAAAAACTCAAATATGGTTTCTCTATTTTTCTACGACAAACAAGCTTCTGAATATTTCAATTTTTTCCCCTGGCGTGCTTCCAAATGTTTAATCTACCGTGCGTTTTGAAACATTTTATTTTAAAATTAAAAATTAAAACCTATTTTGTGTCATGATTTATAATATCTATAATTATTTATACGTCTATACTTATTTATAATATCTTACGGACCAAGCTTATCACGGAATGCGATGAAAGATTTATGCAACTGATTGGATAACATGCATAGATATGCATAAGGGCAGATTAGCAGGTGTCATAGTAATCTAGACAAATTATAGTATACATGCACCTATTCGAGATATCTGAAAAAGGTTCCGAAACTACTTTTTTGGAAAATATATAAATCATGATGATGATGAACAGAGTGACTCTGCTAGTGCACTTAGATAAAAGAGGAACTTCACAAACATTGCTCAAGACTTTTAGTAAAACCGGACTTTTAGTTGAATGCATTATAATGCAACCAAAAAAGTTTCAAATAAAGACTCTTTTCACTTAAACTGTAATTTTAGTACCCATACTTTTCTGTGTACACTATATCTACAAGATATTTTAGAATTAAACCATTCACATTCGTCTGAACAAAACAGAACAGAAAACAGCATGTGGACTACCTACAGTGCTCGCAGCGAAAGAAAGTGAGGAGGAGTCCAAAGACCACGTGAAAATCAAAGGAGCCAATGGCAGTTCTGCAAGAATGTCGACTCATCCTTAGGGCCTATGCACGTGGGCGTTTTACTCGTGTCAGCACAATCTTAGTGAATTAACGTCTAGATGCTAACACCAAAATCAGCCGAGTCGTAGAACCATCAGTAACCGTTATACAACTAATACGGACAGAGCGCGTGATCTTTAACCTTTGACCTATCTGACACCTCGCATAACGGGAGTGTTTCGAAAAACGATACACGATTCAAACGATCATGCAGGTAAATATATCAAATAGGTATGAAGCGGTCAGTCGCCTGTTGCATACAGGTGTGTCTTCGCGCCTGCGCAGTATGGTCAAAATCGAGGTTGCCGCTTAAAAGATATATTATTTATATTAGTTTCCCCGGGGAACCGGCCGAGGTAAGGGACAGCGCTGCTCCCGTCACGAATAGTTGAAAAGATTAAGTTACCAGTTCCACTGACAGAAAGCGCCACTGACCTGACTGCAAACCTGCTGTAGACAATTGAGCGTTGACATCGACAGGGGTCTGCACAAGGCTGCGAGGAACGAAAGGCGGGAGAAAAAGTGAAATAAGTATTGTATCTATATGTTTTTTTAATTTTTAAACATTTTTTCCATGCTGTTTGTGTACAGGGGGTGTCGTGACATGTCGTGTAGAATGGGTGGAGTTACACAAGGCTACACCCCCCCACCCCCCGTAGCAGGCATGAAAACATCGCGCTTTCACTCGAGATGTTACATCTTGTTACTTTTCTTTAGCTATGATGAGAGTTTTTTTCCTTGGGGCTTTAGGGCTTGCCAACATCAAGGTAAAGATCATTAGAGACCTTGATTAGTGTGTACGTTGTACTCCTGAGGAGCACATGGTGGGTGCGTTTCACAGGGTGGGAACCGGAATCGTCAGTCCTATAGTTTACTGAATACAGTTGCTCCAGAAGTCAGTAGGAGGAAGTGGACATCTTGTTGTCGAGAGGCAGAACAAAAAAGGAAGTGTGAATTCGGCAACTAACACGCACTCTCACGTATTACGTTAATATGATTTGTCACTCATTCATCCTATTTCGCTGAAATAACTGAAAGGGAAATAATAAATTAAAAAATAAACTTATTGTGAAAATGACAGCAGAAACTGCGTATTACCACGTGGAGGACAATAAACTAATTTACTCTCCGGAAGCAAGCTATGGACCATCCCATCAATTACTCTAAGGGCTCTAAGGCAAAGGCGGATTGAAAAATTTCAGCAAACTCCTAGGTAAAATAAAAAGTTAGTTACGTGTTATAATACCAATAGAATATCAAGAAATTTGTAATTTAATAGAAGAAAATTATTTCACAAGTACGTATTATCAAACTATAGATTATTCGGAAAATAGTGTGTATGAATCGTATTAAAATAACACTAAATTTAAGATTTATTGTTTCAATAGACGCCGACCCTAGACAGGAGCCTAGAGAACCAGTATAAAAAACCACTACCCAAAGGAAAACCCGGGTCAGGATGGGGTTACATAATTAATTTACACAACCGTCTTCTTCTGATAAGGCTCAACAACTCTAGGTGGGTCTTGGCCGACTCAATCACTTCCTGTTCTGCGACAGTCTCTTAGAATTCTCTACTTTCATGTTCTTCAGATCTTGGCGCACATCATCAAGCCATCTTTTCTTTGGTCTGCCTCATGGTTTTGGTGCAATACTAGCCCATTCTTTAATGTTCTTTACCACACGAGTGTGGTTCATGCTTTCCACATAACCAAGCCATGTCAATCTTCTAGCCTTGATTTCTCTGACAATATTATGTTGGTTTATAAATTTATTTAGTTCTCCATTTGCTTTTTTGCCTCCAGATATCTTCTCCAATTTTTGTAGGATCAAAGATCTCTCTCAGTATCCTTCTCTCAAATACAAGTAATGTGTGTTCCAATTGTTCTTTCATTGTCCAGGTCTCATAGGCATATATTACCACTGGCTTAACTATTGTGTTGTACAATTGTAATTTTGTCTTTCTAGAAGGTAATCTACTGAAGAACAGTTGTTTATGCGCATAGTATGCTTTACTTCCCACAGCTATTGTCGGCTTTATTTCTTCTCCGATGTTATTGTCGGTGTTAACAATCGTGCCTAAATACTCAAAGGAAGATACATTCTTAATTTTTTTTGTTTTCACGTTCAAATTCACTCTCTGTACCTTCCCTTCTATCGCATTTATGTATTTTGTTTTTCCTTGGTTTATTATCAAACCTATCTTTTGATATTCTGCGCTCAATTTAATAAATGTCTCTTTTAGAACCTGTTGAGTTCTAACTAGAATCAATATATCGCCTGCATGTGCGCATACCTACTTGAGCTTTTAAGCTATGCTTCCTCTCACTTCTAAGCTTTCTAATATATCTTTCATTACCAGGCTGAACAGATTGGCTGAAAATGGGTCTCCTTGTTTAACACCTTTTTTTTTCACTTCAAAGGTTGCGGTGAACTCGGTATCTATTCCCACTCGGAGTTTTGGAGGGTCATTATAATCAGTTTCCTGAGTTTATGTGGCACATCAAAGTTACTTAAGCTCTTACATATCTCTGATCTCTCGACGCTGTCGAAGGTTTGTTTGAAGTCTACACAACCGTGCCGTAATATATTTTGATAGCGGAGGGGTGGACAGTTATCCACTCCACTAACTCTTTATAATCACTTTTGAAAAAAGTTTATACTCGAATTTTTGGCTTCATTCATTTTGGTACTTTGAGTTACTACCAGAAACTATACACTGCCCGACTAGTACACGGACGCTGATTGTTCACAGTTCAGGAACGCTCAATGATTGCCCAAACCTTTTGAGTGCATAAATTTTATTGAGTCTACAAATAATTTGTGAAGAAAACTATACTACTTTATTTTTCAGAACCCATCGCTTAGAGCATTCGCCTTCTACCTCTAGTGACGCTGATTCAACTCCCAATTTGCAACATCACTCCCCTGTCATTCCAATTATTAGGAGGTCGTGCGAACCTTCGGTCACCAACCTTACCAACTGGGTTATATTTAGCCAATGATAGAACTCGCGGAGAAAATGGCGATGGAACAGTCCCATTACAATGCCGGACTAATACATACATACATAAAACGTCTTTACTACCCCTATGAATTTGTAATATAATTTTCTGACTTTTTCCATATTTATTGACAAATTAAAGCAATCAAAACCAAGTTGTAGGGGAATTAATGAAAAAAAAATTAACATAATGAACGGATGTCTAATTTTTGTAAGAGTATTATTTCGTGACAGTAACTCAGATACATTCGGAGGGAAGGACACTGTCATATTGCAATATAATTAATGTTTGAGACTCTCATACACGAACAGTGCGGCCGCCCATTCTGTGCGTAGAGCCTTTGAATAAAAGGGACAGTGAGGATACTTTTCTGATAACACCCACTGTCGGAATGAAAATAACAGATATCTTAGTTCGTACTAGTATTGAAAGCGATCCACACGAAAGCTATATGTACGAAATTTAACTTATTTTAACCTGCGTAGAGCGATAAGAAATGATTATGATTAGGCTAGTAGCACCCGGTCTGTACCCGCAGAAGAGTGGTTGAACTGTATGAGTATTGTTTAGATTCATTCCTTCACCATCGATGTATATTACCGTGGATCCCGGGCTTCGCCATAGAGATCGAACCGAAGTCTGAGGTTGCGCCTTCTGGGGCTAAGTGGGCAAAAAGCATTGTAAGTGGTACTGCACTATGGAGATCTTGCCAGCTTAGCCCCTGTACGTAGAGCCTTAAGCAACCCGTAATACAAAGCTGAGAAATTACAATACACTAGTTTATGAGCAGTAGTATATAGTTGTTGTTTTTTTAATTGTAGTATTTGTAAACGGGCAATATAGCATGCTATTGAAGCTTATCTACATGAGGTGATAGGAGAGCGGAGTTGGATGGTAGAGGCTATTGTTAGTAGGCGGGTCGGTTAGCTGGCTTTATCAACAACGTGACCCACTTGGTGGTGTTAGTAGAAGTTGTTAGTTATAGTTATAGTGTTACTAGCAGGAGCTGGACAGAGGAAGGAAGGTTCCCTTTAGAGTAGTCACAGCTATATGAACTGGGACACTAATGTGAAAACTGCACGTTTTTTTTTTTCGGTCCCATCGGGACTTGAATTCGGGGATGACTTTGTGATGAGCGAGCACGCTAACACCGTAGCCATGGAGGGTTTAGTATACAGTTCCATGTCCTTCACTCACCATGCGGAAGTAGAAGATGCGCTACAAGAAACAGTTGACTCTCGCAGATGTCGTTATCACCACAGTCCTTCTGGAAATGAGCTTCGAAGGTCTTGGCCGCCTCCTGTTGATTGAGGATGGGGTAGTCATCGATACGTGGCAATGCCTGACCAGGCCGTGAAGGTGTCGGCTCTCGTTGTACCAGTTTATACGTTAGACGGAAGCGAATAGGCGACTGGATGTCCGTGATTCCTTCCTAGAAAAAAGCAGAAAATGATCCATTTAAGGCCAGGTGTATGTTGGGAGCCGTGGTAAGTGATGCAGTGGTCAGCGCACCCGCGGCTATCGTGGGAGGTCCCGGGTTCGAGTAGTCCGTCGAAATTTTTACACCCGACCGTGCACGATGCAAACATTCCTCCACGAGCAGGAGGTACTCGAAAGTAAAAAATAGTTAAATAAAGTTAGATCCACTTAGTTAAAAACTAATGATCATTTTGCTTGTCAGGGTGGCGTCAAGTCATTCATATGTTCAAATATTGGCTGCCGGGATGTTGCGGCGTCGATGAAACGAAAGTTTCTGCCACTGTGTAATGGCCTTTTTTATTATGACTGTCTAATACGAAGACAGAAACGTTAGCTCCATAAAAAAAATTACGCGCCACCACCCAGACAGTCAAGAATTCCACGAATTCTGGCTTTGTAGTCATAACCAGCGTACTAACGACAATTTATATCGAGTACAGAACTCATGCAAATTTTGACGATGTGAAGATTTTAACAAATATATGACAAAAATTAAAATTAAACAATTACATCTGCATTTGTGGAGGAGACGAAGAATCGGTGGATTATATATTACATGACTGAACAATAAATGACACAGAACATGAGTGGTGGACACAAATGAAGAAGACAGGGAATTTAACATTGAACAATAGTACAAAGTAACGTGATGAAACAACATACCACATTATAGAAGAATATACAGGAAGGTTATTAAGCGTGAAGAGAGCAATACAGCAGGACATAACAGAATACATGACGTCATTGCCACAATGGTTGCCATCAGGCAAAAACCACTAAGAGAGAACATAATCCAGAAGGAGAAAGATCAATTGTAAATGATATAGTATAACAGGGACCATAAAGAAAAAGGATAGGATAAAGTATCCCTGGTCATTAGAAGACAGGTATGGTACTGGATGTTGAGCGTTAAAGAAAATGAAAACATAAAAAATGAAGATTTCCCCATGCTCCTGCGTGAAATCCTCGCAAGATAAAATAAGAATTACAGCGCAGGAGAAAATTGAAGGAGACTAGGAAAGTCTTCCCACATATTGTCTTCAGAGAAATATTGACGGAATCAGAGAAGTATCTCCAAGAAAAGAGACGAAAAAGATGAGCCAAATGCCAAATGTTTACTCATCAGAAGGAAAGTATACTCTAACTCAAATATTGGCAAGAGCTGGAAAATAATAGCGAACACGCGAACTTTGGAATAGAAGAAGGATGAGAAGCCGCTCACAAAACACGAGAACACGTTTCAAAAAGAGGTTCCAAGAGGTCGCCTTTATTCATGGGATTTACTTCATTACGTAGCTTATGTACACACTTTGAATCCTCACTCAAAAATATTATAGTTTCAGATACACACAGTAAAANTCCTCACTCAAAAATATTATAGTTTCAGATACACACAGTAAAAAAACAATACGGGAAAAATATAAGATTATAGGAAATTTGTAACATTAATAATAATAATAATATCAATATGAGTAATAATAAAAATGATAACGATAAAAATGATAATAATAACAATAAGTAGATGAAACGAGTCTATATTGTCCCAATACTAATTTCTGCAATAGAAGTAATGCCAAAAATTTCACATTTAAGTTTATGAACATCAAATTTATCCAAGTAAATTTACATATATCTTAATAAAACCATCATTATTGCAACATGCCACATAATTTTTTAATCTAAAGTTTTAATCTTTAGAAAAGTGAAAAGGAATGGATACTTGGCCACTCGGTCCTCGCCATTTTATCAATCGGCATTTGCTGAGAAAAGAAAATTCAAAATAATAATAATAAGCCAGCCCCAACAAGCTGTTTGAACAGAGAAAATACAATTGCAGGACAAAATAAAAACGCGTAATTGCTCTAGAAACAAAATCATTGAAATTTTCAGTTTTCCTCTTTTAAAACCATAATTTTACATAACTGTCTTTCCCAATACTTGCAGTCGATTCGTGAAAGTATCACATCCCTCTTCTTCTGCAGCTGTGAGCGTAACTAAAAGTAATTTGTCTAAACAAACTAAGGTGTGTAATGTTTTAACTAGATTTCTTATTTTCCTCTCTGTGTTCACATTCACTCTGTATTTGAGTTCCATTTCGTTAAATATTTGTAAATAACCCTAAAAATAACAACAATGAAGTAGAAAATACAAGTAGAAAATGCACGAAAATGTGGTTATTAAGAAAATATGGTTTGACACATTTAAAAAACACTATTCCACAATCTAGTGTAATAATTTTAATTTTCGGTGATATCCTTCAAGATCCATTAAAAACACTCTCGTCAGGGGTGTAGACAAGAAATTTATTACGTGAAGGGGGATCCTTAAATATATCAAATTGGTTCAAATTTTTAATTCACTTTGTTAATCAACAAAAGGAAAACAACAATTTTTTGTGTACAAATAAAGTACTTTTTTTATATAAAATTTATCGAGGAGTTGAGACCGTGTCCCCTGAGCTCACCTCTGGCAAAATGAGCCGAAGTTCCTTTGATCAGACAATTATTACATCCATATGGTGTGGGAAGGTTCACGAAGTCAATGGAATCCTAGTCAGACTATCATATCAGACTTCAGTGTATATATTAAGAAAATTACGTAGGTCGTAGTTGAGAGTAACCGATTGGTGGAGGACACTGGTATAAAAAAATTACTCCTATCACGTGATCCTCCTTATCTGAGATGGGGGGGTTTGAAATTTTCAATTTGTGGAGCAGTAATAAAAGAAAGCTATAACAGTTATGCATATATTTCTTCCGTGTACCCTAAACGTGCAAAAGATATGTGATAACTTTCGGTCAGATGACAATGGCGACGAGCCGAGAATCGAACCCGGGACCTCTACTTTGATCGCAGTGGTGTTAACCAGTGCACCACCCGTTCATCTTCCACAATTGTACACCATTTCCACCCAGATCTAGTGTAGCAGTTATGTCACTTAAACGACATCATATGGCTATTTACGAGATAAAGCACCGACCAAAATTAATTGAAGTATTTTCGAATATATAGTTATAATATTTTAGCGGTGTGATGGCATTTCTTTTTGGTTAAACAAAGCACGTTTGGAGCCAAGTGCCCATCATTATCAGTGCTCGTTATCATGAGGGGAAGAGGAATTTTCGATACAAATAGTTAAAAACTCTTCGATCCGAAAACACAATTGGCCCCCTCCTTCTCATCTCAAAATGCCCACTCTACCCCTATAACAAAACCGTTAATGAGACCACAGAATATTCGCTTGTTAAATTCTCTCTCCACTGGTCCTTTTACAATGAATAATTATTTTATTCCGTGACGTAATATGCATCGTTGGTAAATTGCGTAAATATAAATCACTAAATTATTATTAACAGAGAAAAATTGATGGGTAGTCCTTAGTTAACACTCCCTGTGCCAAAAATCATACAACTTCTACGAATTATGTAATATCCGAATAAATATTAATAGTAGTCACAAAACTATTTGCTGTGGAAAAAAATACAAGTTGATAACACAACAAACTAAGACACAAGGAAATATTCGTTCCACACGCTCGATGCAGAAAGAATAGAATACCGCTACAACAGTACGCGAAATGGATTTGTTGGTCTATGTTCGCAATAGATTTAAAATTAAAGAAATCCGAATGTACAGCCAACATAACGCGAGCTCTACTTATCATTCCTCTTATGGACGATGGCGAAGTAAAAGCGTTGGCTACATTGAATACAGGTTCTATACCAACATGAAGCCAGTTAGACTGACAATAAATAAATTATTTAATTAATAATTTACCGTCAAGAGAGCAGTTACGTACTGCTTATGAACCACGTTGAGGACAAAATTTCTCAATCCGCCTCTGCCTTAGGGTTCTTGATCGAAATTGATGGGATGGTCTCTTGCTTGCTTCCGGATAGTAAATTAGTTTATTGTCCTCCACGTGGTCATACGCAGTTTGTACTGCTTTTTTAACAATAAATTTATTTAGATTTATTCATTTATTTATAGTAAATAAACCAATTTACTGCTACTACCGCACAATAAACTAGGAGATACATACCCGTTCATGTTTTTTGTTGTACCTTGTGTTATATTTTCTCTGAGAAAAGTCCCATGACTTTGTGGGTGCAAATGTTTATGCATAATGTGAATATGCGTTCTTTCAGCTCAGATGTACAACAGCTTCTTTATTGTAACAAAAACTTGTACGTAAAATAAATCGCTGGGCACGATGAGAATCAGAGTATTTCAAACCACACGAAACACTCGACTCCTTTTTAATATTTATATTATATTTCTCACGACACTTTTTAATAATATATACTGCAAGTACTGCGACTCAGTTAAATACAACACTAACCGATAACTATCCTAAAATTTAGGGGGGTGTTCAGTATTTTACGTTGTACTCAAACCTAAAACTCCATAGCCTTGGGTCCACAGACAACCACGCTCTGCTGACAATTAGCCAGCAAGATTAAAGAAGAATAAATCAAAATACAGCTCATTGTTGAGGTAAAATATTGGTTGGATGCTATAAAAAACAGTTTCATTGTCATGGTGACTTTTTATTGGTTAGATCAACAATGCATTGAATTGCTTAGTAAAATTCACACTATTCAATCAAGCAATAGTTATTCGTTGTCTCAGCATCACGCTGAGGAAACAGGATAGGGCAAAAGAGTCTGAATTTTCAAGTTGGAGTAGTTTGCCGTAACATCATTCAGACTGCGCCACCAGCTATATATTTACGATTGCGCTCAATAGATGGCAGCACGTTCTGTAGGCTTAGGTTCCTCGCGCTCCGATTGGCTTCGAGTCAAATTGAAATGAGTTGAAATCCGTTGAAATGAAGTCATGAAATAGTGAAGCAGGATGAAGTATTTTGAAGTTGTGACTNCTGTAATTTGCGTACGTTACTTAAATCTGTTTGCGGCTTACGAAAACTGATGTGTTAGTTCTTTAAGTAATACCTCAATGTCTTATGGACACCTCTTGGGGATACAACAGTTCTGGCAGCGCACCGGACTTTTTTTTTTGCACGCGAAAATGAGTAAGTAATAATAGGTTTTAAGTATTTCAGTAATTTAAGGTTTCAAGTAATTGGCACATAACGTGGGTAGACGTTGATGAACTTGGCCACATTGACTGCGTCTATTGTTGTACACTAATAAAAGTTGCATTCTCTTTTAGGTAAACTTGTAGAATGGAAAATCTTCAGACTGTTTCTTGGTAGAGTATTGTTAGATGGTACTGGTTGATTGTCTTCATTTATTTTTCATTTTATCGTTACTACCTTTTCAAGACACCTACTGAAAGTCTTCTAGACTTATTCTGCTCTCATTTGATTAACGCCTTTTCTCATTTGTCATGATATTCAATTTGTATAAATGAAAATCGTGTGGTTTCTTCATATATTATTGCAACTAGTTCATTGTCTGATATAACTATTGCTTTCGGAGCCAAGGTACTACTGGATTGCCTTCATTTCTTTGTCATTTTGTTACTACATTTTCAAGCCACACTATACAACAAGTATTATTGACTCATTTCAGGGAGCCAGAACAGGTTCTGCTTTCTCATTTCATTCTTTGATACCAATTGGAAGGCAGAAACATTTGTTTAGTTTTGGACTTAAGTATGAACTGACAATTATCAATGTTGTGTTGACTTTTGGTCAATTAGTTCTACTTCACCTTCATTAGATTTGTGGCATGTAATTCGCTCATGCAATGAGCAGAGGGATTTATACACCACTGTGGCTTAAGGCAAAACCAACATTCCATTGACTGCTTTCTATACAACCAGTAGAGGAGGTAGGAATTTAACCATATTTCCCCACGAGTTTGATAAAATTGTATCACTTTTTTTGGATTTACCTGCATATTTTGTTTCTCATGTGACTTTTGTTTTATTCGTCTCATTTATTTATTAATTATTGATCCGAATAGTTGGTGGATGTATGTAAAGGAGTACCTTTTTGCAAGTATACCCCATTTTTGTATACCGGATAGTATGTTTCCATTCATATGAGAATGTCATGTAATCTTATTATGAATAAATAGAATTAAAAGGAAGTATGTATTTTCTTTGTATACATTTCCTGCCAAGTGTGTCCTATTTTCATTTTCTGTTTCAAATGTGTAGTTAAACATTTCAGTTATACATTGTGTTAACTATTCACAAATGTTAATTTTTGTAGGGAAAGTATTTTCAATTAATTACAATGTGAAATGAAGTATTAGATAGTGGGGGAGGGGTGGGTACAGTACCTAGAAGGGAAGAGAAAGAGAACCGGGAACTGTCACGCGTCCTACCGGTCGCTTTTAGAATTAGGCTCGGACAGTAGTTTGCATGGAACTTCGTTTGGAGCGCTGAAAGCAGTAACGCGCCGTTAGCACGCGAGAGGGCAGTCTGGTATGTAGTCTGTGCTCAGCATGGAAAAATGAAAATTATAAAAATACAATACTTATTTCACTTTTTCCCCCGTCCTCCGTTCCTCGCAGTCTTGTGCAGACGCCAGTCTATGTCAACGTTCAATTGTCTGCTGTAAGGTCAGTGACGCTCTCTGTTAGTGGAACTGGGAAATTAATCTTTTCAACTATTCGTGACGGGAGCAGCGCTGTCTCTTACCTCGGCCTGTTCCCTAGGGAAACTAATATAAATAATATATCTTTTAAGCGGCAACGTCGATTTTGATCATACTGCGCAGGCGCGAAGAGACACCTGTACGCAACGGGTGATTTTCCGCTTCATACTCTTTCGATACCTTCACCTGCATGATCATTTCAATCGTGTCTCTGGTTGAATTTCGAAACACCGATAACTTTCTTAAAATTTACGGGTGTGTTCAGTGTTTTACGTTGTTTATTACAAAGAAAACGAAAAATGTAATGAAATGTTTTATGAAATGTTATACATTCTATTATTTGTATTTATATTTATATTTTACAACTAAATTACACTTATCTTTTTCTGTATTCAACTTAATTAACATTACATAATTCTTCGACCACGACTATAAGCTGATATTACGAAAAATAATCACCGCGGTAAAACCAATACATATATCAATTTCAATCCATCTTCAGTGGATATATCTGTGAAAATGGGTCAACTAGTGTGAACAGTCGCAATTTATAACGGAACGATATATTTGAGATTTTTAAAACTCCAACGTTTCGGCAATTTATTTTACCTTCATCAGGGCTGTATGATATGGAACCACACCATCATCATTTACTACCAGCCAAAACCTCTAAATACAACCCACTATATCTGTACAACCTTCCTAACGTAGGTCAAAAACAATTATTTAAAAAATTGCCGAAACATTGACGTTGTAAAAAGAATCTTTTATTTATGATTGATCCTCGAATATATCGTTCTCCGTTATATATATATATATATATATATATATATATATATATATATATATATATATATATATATATATATATA
>NNCF01129454.1:47203-58303 GCA_002313205.1 Laupala kohalensis
CTTAATTGGTAATAAAGATGGTCAAAGTGACAATTCCATTTGAGGTTGTCTTGAATATGGAGACCTAAGAACTTTGTATTCGTAACAGTTTTTAATTGTGTTCCGTTTAAAGAAAGAGAAACCTGGGGTAAAGATTTTGTGATACTATTGTGAAATGACATAGACACTGTTTTGTCAGTGTTTACAATGAGACGATTTGCATGGAACCAAGTCGAAAGGTTAGACAAAACTTTTTGAGCATTGGCGTGTTTACATAGTAAATTAGTGTCATCAGCAAAAAGAACCATTTTGCAATCTGATGTGGATGATGACATGTCGTTCACATACAATAAAAAGAGTATAGGGCCGAGAATTGATCCTTGGGGTACTCCGCAAGTAAGTGGCTTTGTTTCTGAAAGACAACGCTCAAGTATTTTATTTTTAGTATAGGATATTTCTACTTGTTGATATCTATCTTTTAAATAAGAAGTTAGCCATTGATGTGGAAGTCCACGAATGCCTAAAGAATGCAATTTGGTAAGGAGAATTCCGTGATCGATGACATCGAATGCTTTGGATAAGTCAAGAAAAACACCCTGAGGATTTTCTCCACTGTCTAGAGATGTGGTAACATCGTTTAAGAAGGAAAATATGGCGCTTGTAGTGGAAAAGGATTTCCTAAAACCGTGTTGATCGTCAGAGAGAATGTTATATTTTGATAAAAAATCTAGAAGACGCTTATAGAACAATTTTTCTAGGATTTTTGAGAAAGTGGGTAGTAGAGATATTGGTCGGTAATTTCCAATATTAAGTTTGTTTCCTTTCTTGTGTAAAGGTTTCACTTTAGCTCTCTTAAATATATTGGGAAACACCCCTTCCGATAAAGAACTATTAAAAATATTTACGAGTGGATTTAATATAGCGTGGGACGAAGATTTAACAATAAACTCAGGTATATCATCTATGCCTCGTGAAAATTTGTTTTTTAAGGAGCTGATGATTCCCATGACTTCACTGGCGTTAGTTTCGGAAGTGAACATAGAATTGGGTATGTGGGTGGATATAATTGGAGGACATTGATTTGGATATATTGAGTTCGTTATTTTACCAACTTCTGAGAAGTAAGAATTAAACAAACTTGCGATGTCCTGAGGATTTGATACGATTTTGCCATCGTTTAGTAAAGAAACATTTTCTTCGCGATTTTCAGAAGTTGACGTGTAATTGTTAACAATATTCCACATGGCTTTCATCCGGTTGTTCGATTTTAGTATATGCCTGTCGTTTTCCATAACTTTAGCTGCATAGACTACTTTTCGAAGAATAGTCTTATATTTACGAAAATAATTATGGAATTCGGGTGGTTGGTTATAGCGTTTTGAAAGATAATATAAACGGCGTTTGTTTTTTGAAGAAATCCTTATCCCTTGGGTGATCCATCTATTGTATTTCTTTGTGTTAATTAACTTGCGTTTTATGGGAAAGCTAGAGTTGTAATGTTTTAGGAATATTGAGATAAATACATTGAATTTGTCGTCGGTGTTTTGGCAATTGTAAACATCTTTCCATGTTTCTTCACGCAAATAATTTATAAATATGGATTTATTTATGTCATTAAACTCTCTTGTAAATTTGTAAAGGATTTTAAGTGGTTTTAGTTTATTATTAATAATAAATACTTGAGCAAGGTGATCACTGTATCCGGCGATAAACACTTCAGAGAGATACGAGATTCCATTGTTGATTACAATTTGATCTAGCAATGTTTGAGATGAGCCGGAGAGGCGAGTGGGAATTATCTTCCACATTAAACTCTTTTCAATAGCATTTTAGGCAGATTTCTTTTAAAAGCCCCTCCTTTTTTGCGTAAGAACGTTTCGCTGTATCTCGAAAATGGAACGACGTTCTGGAATGCTGATCAATAAAAATGCTTCTAAAAATACTTTCAAAATTTTGATTTTTAAGAAACCAGAAGTGAACCGCGGTGTGCAAATGAAGTCGGTATGAGCTGTTCATAAATAGACTTCTATTCCCAAAGCTTTCGAAAGTCAAATTTCAAGTTTTCACTTTTTGGTTGCGATATAGTAATTTGTTCGTGAGTTATCGCGGGAAAATTTCTTAACATACATACATACATACACACACACACAGACATACACACATACAACATTGGACATCGCCAAAATTTGGAAAATGACTCGCCTGCACTCAATTCGCAAAGATCCGAAAAGATTTCAAAACTTTTTTTCGACCAATTTCAATACTTTCCGTGTAATTGGAAAGTAAAAATGGTCGAAAANCCTGCACTCAATTCGCAAAGATCCGAAAAGATTTCAAAACTTTTTTTCGACCAATTTCAATACTTTCCGTGTAATTGGAAAGTAAAAATGGTGGAAGAAGTTTCCTTTGAAATTTCAAACAATTTGAACTATTACTTTCTCTGTTTTCCAAGCCACAGACCTTCCATAGAATAAACTTGTAATAGTATAAATAGATATTACCATTAAAATAGCATGTTATTTGAACATTGCATTAGTGTTTCGTTATGATCGTTAAAATGTGTCAAAACGCGAAAAATGAATACATTCAATTTTTAAACCTGTGAATGTAAATGATAAGAGGAACNATTTTTAAACCTGTGAATGTAAATCATAAGAGGAACGCAAAAAAAGGTCTAGTCCAAAGACTAAATCTATATGTATACTTGTGTAGACACGCTAAGGCCCAATTAAACTACGTTCGTTTAATGCCTTAAACGAGATTTTCTGTGTAGTAAATCGTGATTATCGAAATGCGCGTTCCACCAACTTCGATTTATGAGAAAATCGCGATTTACACTTAATCGCTCGAGGACCCTTCGATTACCAGCGCAAATCGCGAATTTCTTCAGTACTGCTAGAAACATGGCGTCCATTTCGCTGCTGTCTCCGGTGTCCGTTAGTGGCGCTGATGAGCAACAACATACGTCATTTGTCTTCAAATTGCCCATAATGCACAGTAAAACTACTACCAACCCAGAGAATTCTTCAGAAACATTGATTGACATAATCGACAATTAGTTTTGTTTGGTGAAACGCATTAAAAATGTAATCGCGATTCTATTTACCTAATCACGTTTAAGGAAATCGCGATTATTCTACATTTGGTGAAATTGGGCCTAAATCCGATTCAAGGATTGTTCCATGAGTCTCCATTTTTTTAAATTCGTGAAAAGTCGCTAGAATATAGGCTGCGGAATACAAAACGGGAGGGGGGGGGTAAGTTGGATCAATTCTGAATTATAATAAATTTATTGTCAAAAAAGCAGTACAAACTGAGTATGACCACGTGGAGGACAATACACTAATTTACTCTCCGGAAGCAAGCAAGGAACCATCCCATCAATTCCGATCAAGGGCCCTAAGGCAGAGGCGGATTCAAAAATTCCTAGATAAGATAAAAAGTTAGCTTGGAGTTGTAATACTAATAAAATGTCAATATGTTTGTAATTTAACACAAAAAATTTATTTTACATGTACAAGTTATTATCGAACTATAGATTACACTGAGTATAGTGTTTAAAAATCATAAGAATTGAAATAACACTAAATTCACGATTTATTGTTACAATAAACACGCCCCTAGACAAAGCCTAGAGAACCTGTATAAGAAATCCGCCTCTACCCGAAGGAAAACCAGAGCAAAACCCAGGCCAGGATGGGATAAGGATTCAGCGTGTCAAAATACATAAGGATACATAGTTCTAGTCTTAGGACCAGACCTAAAGGACTATACCTTCGCGATAACAGCCTCGGGCTTTGAGAGCCCCTAATTCAGGCCCTGATTTGGCCTATGAACAATACATTAAGTATTGTCTTACTCGATACGCTACATTTCTATAATTTAACTAACTGTATACTTTGGTTACCCAAATTAATATTTTGCGTACTATATTTATCTCTAGTACAATATTATAAAAGTATCACTTTCGCTTAATTGGTGCCCTAAATATTGAATAAAAAAAAATCAATTCAAAAAATCAAATCACCGAAAAATAAAACAAAATATTTCGTGCAATCTGATGATTCTAAATAAGAAGTTAAAAACGATGAAAACAAACGAGTAGTATAAAAATCAAGTTTTCTCCATGTTGTTATTTTAATATTTTCCAGAAGAAAAAGGTATTTCACAACATGAAGCCATATCTTACTGCGCCTTATCAGAGTAGCTTTTTCGCATGTTTGCAACTAGCGAGCCGACGTTTACAGATAAGTTATTTGCCCACGAGACGGACTGAAAGACACAATGCTTGTAACATTATACTCAGTACACATATGTTAACATTTCTCAACACTTCCTACATCACAATAAACGAGTTAACACGCTGTTAGATTACACATTGAAAATCTGAATGGATACATATTGCCGGGCGAAAGGAAAGCTTGAACGTTCACTGCACTCGAGGAGGTTGTACATTAAATATAACATATTCATATAACTTTACTCTCAGAAAATTCAAGAAAAAAATACGAACTGCGATTATTAGAGTATTGTAAAATAGTAAATTAGTTTATTGTCCTCGACGTGATCGTATGCGGTTTGTAACTTCTCTCGTCCCAATTATTTATATATTTACTTATTTATTTATCGCCAGTCTAACTGGGTTGACGTTGGTAGAGGACGTGCACACAGTGCAGCCAACGGTTTACTTCGCCACCCTCCATAAGAATAATGATACGTGTACCTCGAGTTATGTTGGCAATATTTTCAGATTTTCATTAAACTTACATCTATCGCCAACATCGGCCATCACTTGAGTTCTCTTTGTCTTCTCTGTTCTTTGTGTGTGGGACGTATATTACTTTGTCTTATTTTGTTGAGATCTTATCTTGTATTTTACAGCAAATATTCACTTCTTGAAGTTACTACTAATATTTATTCAGATATTACTCAGTTGGCAATTCGTGGTAGGCAGCAATATTGGATTATTTTTGGGTACACGTCGACACAAAAATTACCTGTAGCAGGTGGTAAAGATTTTTCCCTGCAAGCTTTCCTCTAACATTCCTGATCGTGATAAAGTGTGCACGGATAATCCATCAACGTTATAGTCAAACAATTGCGGGTGGGCTAGCAAACGTGGTGGCAACTGTTTGCAGATCATAAACAGAGAGAGAGAGAGAGAGAGAGAGAGAGAGAGAGAAAGACAACAATCACCAAGGTTTCTGTCGACAAAAGCCAATAGGAGCACGCGCTCGGAAAAGTTCACGTTCGCATAATCGATTCCAAAAAGAAAGGACATGAGGAACCAATAATCACTTACAACCCCATCCTGACTCGGGTTTTTTCCGGTTTTCCTCCGCGTAAAGGAGGATTTTCTTACACAAAGCTCTTGACTAGGGATGGGTCTCTTGAAAAACTTAATCTCGAATTTAAAGTTATTTTAATAGTTACTGTTTATAAACAATATTTTCCTAATAATCTATAGTTTATAATAATACGTACTAGGGAACCATCATTTTTTTAAATACAAATTTGTTGGTATTCTATAAATATTATTTCATGTATCGAACTGTTTTATTGTTGGGAGTATGTTGAAATGTTGAATCCTTAGCCTCTGCCTTACGGCCCTTGATCGGAATTGATGGGATGGTCCCTTGCTTGCTTCCGGAGAGTAAATTCCACGTGGTCATAAGCAGTTTGTAACTGCTTTTTTTACAACAAATTTAATATTAATAAGGCCGTTCGATTGTATAGCATTAGATTTGAACAACACTTTAAAATACTTCGTTATTAATGGTAAGCTAAGAAAATTAAAATTCAATTCATTTTTTTTTCTTTTTCGAAAATCTAATTCGAACGTCAATTGAACACGAACTGGCACCATGGAGAAGAAAAGTAATAAAAACAATGGCAGTGATGTCAATGATACCATTTTCAGTTCAAAGACCAATTAGCGCTAGAGAACCAATCTTCTCTTATTCGCCGAATTAGAGGTAAAACTTTTCTCCCAAATAGGTCCTTTTTTTGGTATGTGTCTATAAAGAAAGCCATAAACTAATGTGTGTCCTTTTTTTACCATTTATTACAGAGTGAATGCAAACAAATGAAGTTGCTTTTTCTACAAACGTGATTTGTTGTTTTTATTTATTATTTATTCATTTAATGCCTTTTGGCAAAAGGAGGTTCAGGCTATGAAGCCTTCAGGCTCTTCCCCCTAACCGTTGGATTTGGGAGTAGGAACTGGGAAGGAGAAATATTGGGTTGCCTGGGATCTTATGGTACCGAACCGAGATCAGTCTGCAGTATGTGAGGGAAACCCCAACTGAAAACCTCACCTAGTTCGGCCCAGCAGTGTTTGAACCCCCGCTCTGCCGTTCAGCCAATGGGGTCGCGGGGGCGAAGATGCCACCACTACACCACCGCTGTCGGTTGTATTGCATATTTTTTATGTGCATTTTTCGTATCCAATTTCTATATTATCATCATCCCAACCGCACTGACAACATTAGTTGGGATAATCGACGCCACACTATTGTAAGAAAGAAACAAATAAATAACATAAAACATAAATCTAAAAAAATTGTGCTTTATCTCAGGTCTGTGGGTCACCGCAAGTTGAATAAAGTAATACAACGAAAGAACGCAGTGGTAGCGCACCAGCACGCGAAGCAAGGTGGCTCGGGTTCGGTCGCCGGATCCGTCTTCCAATTTCATTCAATATGACATAATTAACAAAATAATAATAATAACAACAATAATAATAATTACCCTGAGGAAAAATACACCCAACATTTTGGATGAGAAATTTGGCGAAAAGAAATTTCCTTTGATCAAACATGTTCATCTTCATTAACTGCGACGTTTTCAACTGACGGAAATTTACATATTGATTATGGAGTAGATGCAGTAGTGCCAGACATAAAACTAGAGTGCCCAGTGGGGAACATAGTACAATTTCGTTCGGTTGACCTCGCATTCCTCACCAAGTTATCGGAATTTGAGATGGGACGCAACAGTTTCACCGCAGAATACCTCAGTCACTGGATGCGAGATTCCACATCAAACTAAAATTGGTTTTAAAACGAGATTTCGTAATGATGAAAGCTGTATCTATAATGAATGTAATGGTATCATGTTATTTAAAAAATTGCTACAAAGACAGAAATTTTAAAAAATTGGAAACCCTATTTTCCCTAATATACAGCGAGAAGTCATGGTTTATTAAAAATACCACCCATCATCGAGGATTATTTGAAGAAAATCAGTCAATTTTCAAATATATTTTTTTTGTTTATTTTCGTCGCATTCCTAAAAATTACCTATAGTTACTGTTCTTTAAAGTAATCTGGTGCTTCTCCATGAAAAAGAAGATGAGATGGAAGCAGCACTTGATCCAAGTGAGATGTATAATCACTGAGATGTATAATTGTTTCCTTTATTTTTATTCTAATTGTTATAAACCACAACAGTATGAATAATAATGACGAAAGAACATGATTTAATTAGCTACTGTAGTATAAATAATATTTAAGAACTCGCTTGACTCGTTTGAAATGCGTAAGAGCATCAAGTACAAATATGGCGACCGAGCGCAACGTTTTCGTGATTTACGCATCACACCTCGGAAAAATTAAAATAGATTTCTCAAATGTCTGGTGAACTACGGGTAAAATTGATGTAAAAAATATTACGAAAAAGTTCTTACAAATCAAAGTAATCTTCCATCACTTTCGTGATTTCAAACATGGTGATACTTTGTAAATAAGTGTTTTCTCCATAAGGCGCAGTGTATTACACCATCAATTATAATTGCAATTAGTTCATTACCGATGATGTATGGATTTCAAGTTGAAATCACAATAAGAACGTATTTCTCTCTTTATTTCTGCTCTTTACTTCTGGTAGTTTTGTGATTTCATTCCGCCTACCTTAAAGCACAGCTGTCCACCCTAACCATGTGCACTCACTCAGTAGCGGATCTAGACCGTAATCAAAGGGGCAGGCGGTAACTGGAGAGCATTTTTGTTGGAAAATTATAATTTTACAACACAAATTTTATAAATATTACCTTTAAATAAAATGCATCAAATAAGTAATTAACATTTAACAATCCGGTATTATAAATAAAATAATTTATTAAAGTTATTAATATGGTATTATTAATTTTATTAATATGGCATTATTAATAACAATATCAATTATATTATTGGTAGCAATTACAATTAATAACAATTATTAATCTGGTAACGCTTTTACACAGTATGCCATTTATCAACTTCAATTTTATCTGTTACGAGTTCAGGTCCAACCGGTCTAGATCCGCCACTGGTTGAAATCCCAATAAGAACATGATATCTGCCGATTTAAGATAGTTCTACCTACGCCAGTACTACCTTAAAGCGTAGCTGTCTACCATCACCATGTGCACTCACCATGCATATGGTGCGTTAGGTCTCGCATTGCACCCTCGTTGTTGGTGATCAATGTTGGTGAGATCTCGCGGAGGACCCACGCTGGTGCTGATGTCCACGATGGGTCGAGCTCTCAGGAGAACCACCCGATCGCTCTCGTACGCACCCGCAAGCAAATCGGGGTAACTGTTGTGATCCAGATCTAGTCCTCCGCTCAACGCGTGTCCGAAAGCAGACATGCCTCGGGACACTGACCATGGTAGATCCTTGGGGCGCACCACCTGCAACGAGGGGATTCACTCATTATGACATTTTTAACATTGTTGATTCACTGATCAGTTTTACTCGTTTGACTATGGCAGTTGCGGCGACGGGGAATCAAAAGTGGGGATGGGGTATAAAACAATATTGACAATTTTCAATAACACGTCATATTCTCCACATTTCCACTAAGTATGATTAATGAAATTAATCAAAGGAGAGACAATTGGTGCTTACCACATCAAAGATGGAGTAATTTTAGTTTATAGTTCCCAGATTTAGACGGTTAAAATGAAAAAAAGTGGGGAGGGGGGTGCTACTGGAGTGTGAGATCGTAAATCAATCTTTGACGATTTTGTACCCCGTGTCCTACTTTGTTACGTCATACCAAACCCCTCCTTAACGTAACGTTACAAAACAACTACCCCCCTCCCATCATAACACGAAAAAGGGGTAATTAAAGGACAATATATAATAAATTGAATACTTCAGAGAATTATAAAGATCTAAGTGTCGCACGGAGAAAAAGGTACGTAAGGGATTATAATAGTTCTGTTTCCTTTGCCACAAATTGAGACAATTTTCAACATATATGATGAGTATAAGTAATAAAAGATTTTGTCATTCTGTCCTCATTTATTAATGCGTATATATTATTATATATGCGTACATATTATTACTTATAATGAACAATCTGTCAACATCAGACAAATTCCTCAAATTTATGATCAGATACCAGATCTAACGTCACACTTTCTGAAATACCCCCGGTTCCCCTCATCAAGACGGGAGGTCACGTTTTGTTAACCTCCTGATCCCCAAGACCGTGACGCAACTTTTGAGTGATCCCTATGGCAAGTATCTTCGTATGGCCAAGAAATAATTCAATCTCCACCACTCACATACCCTACATCATATGTTGAACCAGTAAAAAATATGTCACACTTTACTATTCATTTCTGATATTTTATGTACTTATATTGCTTTACTCGAGGGTTTTATTCCGCGACCCTCCCCCCCCATTTGGGGCTGCGCCCCAGCAAGCTCGCTGGGGTTTCAATCCCAGGCACTCCTTAGGCCTTCGTCCCACCCAGTCTCCTAGCATGGGTATCGACAATGGATTCACTGGACAGGTTTTAAAAAAATTATTATGCATTAACTACATATTTTAATCCAGAGCAAACACCGAAATATCTATGAATAATGTTATGAGATATAGTGAAGAGAGGAAAGGACTAGCAAGATTATGAATTGTGATCTACCACTTTCAATAGAGATAGTTTCCTGTTTAAGAATATCCAAATTCACTTGAAAAGATGAACCATATTTACGTAAGCCAGGCTTTGAATCACTACAATGCAAATATAAATTAGATATAAAAATCCTTGGGAATTGTTAGCAACATTATCAAAGTCAGTAATATCGTCAGTAACATACACAGGTTATTGAGGAAAATTTGCCAAATATTTTCCTCAATAATCAGTGTATGTTACTGACGATGGCTGCTATGCAGCCGAAAAAGCTTTCTAACAGTAATACAATGAGCAACATATAAACTTCTTTTAATTTATCATTCATATAAAATATTAATGAAATCGGGCATTACGTATTATTTACGACGAATATGGTGTAAATACACTTACATTAATACCTCATAAAGAAGTTAACAAAATAAGAATGTAAGTAGGGTACCTAATGTAACCCCATTAAATGTAAAGTTCTGAATGATAATTTTATTGAACTTCATCTTTTTGATAACGAAGACATAGAGAGATAAATATACTACGAGAATTGTCATCAGTTTGCATTTTCTATAAAGTACTTCTCGTGAAACTAATAGACGAATAAAAAATTCCTGTGATGTGTTGAACCAGAAAAAAAGTAATTCACGATTTTAAACTGTATTACGTACGTGGTAATATTGATTTTATTTTCAATTCAGTGATGAATTGAAGATAAATAATCAGTGCCTCCATTATCACCATTTCTTCGCTAACAGATTCATAGAAATGAAGAAGCTGATTTTACCCGTAATTCGTTTTCTTTGTTAGACCGACGAACCCACTCGCTGGGAACCGCTCAGGTCGAATTTTCGTTTACACGTCAAGACACAAGGCGGCAGCACGCCCGCGCCATTTCATTAAAACGCTTTTTAAATCGCTCAAATTTTACGATTATTGAATATCTTTGTTAAATGGACAACAACAAAAACTATTAAATTTGAGAATGATTAATTGTTTCCTTGTTAAATTATTCTCTTAAATTGAACTATTCTGACACACCTATTTCCAATACCGTTTTCTTTTTCTTCGATAAAGTAGGTAAACATTTGTAGATAGACATATGCTGTCGCGGACTTTTTTGTAGAACTCTTTGAGATGAACAATGTTGCAATTCATACTCGTCACCTATCGCTAACCGTTTACGCAGCGTAAGCGAATATACCTCCCTTTTTTCCGATTTCATC
>NNCF01129454.1:58457-116873 GCA_002313205.1 Laupala kohalensis
ATTAGTATGGATTTCATACACTGAGATAACAAAAAACCTGAAAAACCTTACCTGCGCTGGTTTTTCCAAGAGTCCTTTCCTGGAACCGAGGTAGATATAAACAGCACCTACTTCCTCGTACGGTGCCCCTACTGCCAGATCATGGTAGGAATCTTTGTTAAGGTCGCCGGCGTTCGCGATGGCGAATCCGAACCTACAAAAGAAGATGGGAGAAGATTCTTTACGTGCCGGAACAGTCCCTGGGGCTTTATGCGATCGATCGCAAAGGTGAACAGAAGGTATGTTTTAGAAAACTTCTAATTTAATGAACAAGGGAATTGGATTAAGATCCGGAACAGTGAAACTGTTTCTGAAAAGGGAATTTATCACAAAGGAATTCATAGAGATGGGTTAAAATTGAAAAGCAGCACGCTAATTAAAGTAAAACATTTTATGGAACAGAAACATCACTGAGTTGAAAGCAAGTGAGTATATAAAATATCATAATTTATTGAATGATAAAAAAGTACGCAAATTAAAAGATGGAAAAAAATTATTGAAAGGATATGTGAAGTGTAACATTAAATTACATATGAGGGATGTAACCAACATAAAATATGAATTTATATTTAATGAAACACCAGTGGGTCCGTGAAAGATTTCATTCTCGCACTAATATTAACACCGACTAGTGGACCCACTATATCGCTAAACGGTATGGTAGAATCTCTCTTAACCGGCCTCGGATTCACCGCCCCCTGGTGGGAAAGGATTCATTTCTCTCTCTTTCAGCGTATAATAGCTGGCAGGTAGTGACTCAAACATTGACTGTTTGATGGACCCTTCCTGCAAAGCCCTTTATTTTCAATTTATTTCAAGCGAATCATTTTTTTCGCGTCCGTTTATGTATGTATATACATCCAGTACAATAAAATGAGTTGCAAGGACGACTCATATGTTATTTTATTCATGATAACCTGATGAAACTGCAAAGATCTTAGTGAACATATATCGATTTCTCACGGAAACATCGGATTAACCGGTGAAACGGGTAACCCCGGGCAGGGAATCGGTCCCGATCAGACTGGTTAAGAGGGGAACTACTGTATATATACCTGTTATCAAGTATAAACGATTTTACGGTAAATAAACGTAACGAACCGCAAGAAACGTCACAAGTGAAACAGTTTCTGTTCTACAATTCGAAACCTCACGACTCAAACGGTGGCGCAGGAGGTAGTGTTGTCACTCATCACCAGGTCATCCCGGGTTCGATTCCCGATGGGGCCATAAAATTTATAACTTTTCACATGAATATCCCCGATTATGTAGCTGTTACTACTGAAAAGCAAACCTTCCTTCTTCTATCCAGCTCCTCCTAGTATCAATAACTATAACCCCTCCACGTGGGCCATGTTGTTGGTTAACCCAGCTAACCGGCCCGCCTACAAACAATGACCTACCACCCAACTCCTAACTCCTATCGCTTCATGTAGATAAGCTTCAATAGCACTTAGCTACATTTCCCATTCACAAATACAACAAAGAACTGGAGCGCGATCTGTATCCGGTGATTGAAAGGAACATCTCGCTTGCAAGGAACGGATCCGCGCAGGGCCGATTGGAGTACTACTCTATTCCTCCACACCCACTCAATTTCTTCCTCCAATTTGGTTGTGGAACTTTCTAACTTCCACTTCTGCATTTGTCAGCATACCGTTGGTGCTACATATGGCTACATCTATGTTGAAAGTAATTCTGTCTTTTCCCTGTGGAAAACCAAACCTGGTCTATTATGTTCCTGTCTGTCAAATACTAATATATTAATATTATTATATTGCATTCATCATGGTTGTTAGTACTGAAAGATTCTCTTCATATTTCATATACTTCATTGGTAGTATTTCGTAACACGTAGTAACTGGTAAGAGGTGTAATATTTTAGTAGTAATTTGAAACTGGCAGTGAACTTATTTGTTTTGTAAATTAATATTAAGAAATATTTTTAGTTTCCTTGAGTACTGTTTCAGCACAAAAGGGTTGTGATTTCATTTTCATATTCCAGAATAAATAAAATGCGATTCTGTAAGTAGTTTCAAAAAAAGTCATAAAAATATTTTTACATTATTCTCCGAACGTCGTGGATAGCGCATGAGACGGTTTGAGACTCTTTCGCAAAACCATTCCAGTCTGCTCTGCTTCGGTCGGATTCACATCCGGTTCATGTGCAAGAAACAATTAAATAATTAGAAGTCCCAATTATGCCGAGTTTCTCCTACAATATTTCCAGTTCTTGAGGGAAAAATATGCCTGAAAGAATACTTTATGTTCGCCCATAAACTCAATCAAATACTGATTCCTAAACAGCAGCGTCACTCCATAAAATGACTGCTTTCAAGGATTCCGACATTCGCCCTGCCCGCCCAGCAGGTGACCTGGAACCATCCAGGTCCAGCGGTCACAGAACCTGGATGTGCATCCGTGGAGCGGGATCGTTCCTCGCAAGCCAACTGGGTCACATCAATCCCCGGACACAGATACCGCTCCAGTTTCGAAGGATACGTATCCGATTTACACTCGACTTTATACGCATTCATACATTTCAAAACGGATACGGGTAGGCGGTACTCCATCCATCCAGACCTACACATCTCTTAATTTAGTATGAAGAGATGTCATCATTTTGAAATCAGACATTTAACAAAATCTGAAGTGTCCAACTCAATTTTCCAATTACAATTCAAAACAAAACAAAAAACTCAAGGCACTAAATATCCTACATTATACCCAAAAAGAATTAAAAACTTCAAAAATAAATCGTAATATGTTTATAATTATTAATCTAATGACCTATCCAAAAGACCAATCGGTATCAAAATATTTACCAAAACTGTACATAGTACATTCCAAAACATAATATCCGCACGTACAAATGCAGATTGATTGAAAGTATTTCTCAATGCAAAGTCAAATCTCAAGTTTGCATTACATGCATCAATTTGTTCGTGAGTTATCGGGGGAACAAAATTCTTAACATACACGTACACACATAATACATTGAACATCACCGCCAAAATTTGAAAATGGACTCTCCTCAAACCAATTCGCAAAGATTCGAAGAGATCTCAAAACATTCTTTTCTATCGATTACAATACTTTCCCTACACTTTTTCATATTCTTAAAAGAAGTGCATAAGAAAAGGGACAATATTTGCTTAATCTCATTTTTCAAAGGTATATATTTGTCCCTTCATTTTTAACCAGCAGCCGCAGTTTGTAGCTTTTCACTTCTATGTCCCAGTTGATAGAGCTGTGACTACTGAAAAGTGAACCGTCCTACCGCTCCTAGAGTAACAATAGCTCTAACTATTACTCCTACTAACCCCTCGACGTGGATCAAGTTGTTGGTAAACCCAGCTAACCGGTCCACCTATTAACAATAGCCTAACACCCAACTCCTATCGCCCCATGTAGATAAGCTTCAATAATACGCTACATTTCCCATTTACAAATACTGCAATGGATAAAATTACCACAAATAAAGTTAGCAGCATAGTGCAAATTGTTGATTATATCACCTGCGACCTATAATCAACTGGCATAACCTGATGAGAGACTCAAAAACATCGTTCTTCCACTTCTACTTTATGCATGCCCCGTATGGTGTAAAGCGGCCACTCACCTCATTACCAAACTTCAGCGCTTCCAGAAAATGTTTTTTATGAACATCAGTAAAAGTGTCATGATTCATCAGAAATGAAAAGTTCGTGTTATAGGAGGAATACCTTTCTCGAACTCTCCAATGATATCTTTTTCAACCTTCCTACTATCATCTAGGCACAGAAAACCCAACGTTCCTCCATATTCGTAATATATTGCCGATTTTCCGACATTAGATAACCACAGTGACCTTTCTTTCGCAGATTTATTCAGCACGTGGCTGAAGTACATTTTAATCATTGTACACATTGATAAGCGATGTTTCATTTCATATATATCTGTACCCGAATCCTTGAAAACCTCGGACCAACCCCGCATTAAGTTGAACCAACATATTAACTGATAAAGTGCTAACCCGCCATTTCTTCGCGTCTTATCTGCAAGGAAGAGGAAGATGGTCATCCTGTTCCTATGTTCAAGGTTATTTCATGAGTGATGAATATGCCAACGAGAAGATTGAATCATGTGGGTAAAGCGACCGCCAGTACGATTAGCCAGTAGGATTAGCCAGTACGATTAGCCAGTAGGATCAGCCGTTGATGCTAGTTCGCGTCGCATCAAGAGTAGCGCTTACCCATGAATCGCATTACACGTGTATCTGGTTGTCTCCAGGAATCCGTGTAAATAGGATACAGCAGGATCTGACTAGCTCACCGAATTACCTCAATAGGTACCACAGTAACCGAACGATTCTGAAGTTTACAGGGACTAATGAACCCGATGCCCTGGTATCAAATTCTTCCTCAACCCCTTCAAGATAAGGAGAGAATTCGCTGTAAATAAATGTTTGGATACTTTAGGAAGGTGAGACATGCCAAACGTTAGGGGTCAAGCCCCCTGCCCGTCACAGTTTGCATTTCAATTACTGCCGAAAAGCCTAATTTATTTTTCTCCAAACCTATATTTTTACACCATCCAAAACAATTTTCGAAGTATTTATCTCATATTTCAAGACGTTAAACTTCCAGAAGTATATTCGCTATAGAAGTGGAAGTAGGTGTGATATAATTGTAGCAGACAAGCGTCCCAGTTCTTTGAGTTGTAGTTTGCCACCGATTCATTGCAAACATGCAAATCTTTCCCNGCAGACATTCAAATCTTTCAAAATAATACAAAAAACTAGGACAGATACAGCCATCGTGATAGCAATGATAGATAGTAATGATTACTGAAACCGAGATAAAATTTGTTTTGTGACCAATAATAGAACTACGCTATTGAGATCTCGTTGACGCTGCGATTTGACTAAAATTTCAGTTGTTACGATATAATTTTGTAAACAAAAACATGTAATGAGTAAAAGCTTTTCAAGCGGTGTCTTTCAAAAAAATTGTCAAATACTCAAAATAGTGCATTACCGTGGGAATTGACAAATAGCAAATCATCCTTACTACATCATATAAATGCAAAAGTGCACTTAGGTGTTTGGAAGGACGTGGAATCTAAATTCTCAAGTAATATTGATAAAAAAAGGAAACCAGGTAGCTTAAAATCCATAGAAGAACATATAGTATATTACGAATTTTCAAAATGCTAATAAAAAGATTGAAGGATGAAAATCGTAACGAAATCTCAAAATTCACACGACCAATGCCGTGGGTGTTCAGCTAGTTCAGCATACTGATTTTTTGGGGGATTTTAAGTAAGAAATATTCGTGAGCGGTCCATAAAAGTTTTAACACCCTCTCTACCCTATATAAATTATATTTAACGATACCCCGTACACTCCCCTCCACCCCAATAATTACGTAACTCTAGCGCCCATCTCCCTCTTCATCATTACGTAAAGTTTTTGTCATTTTCTGAAAATGTAGGGACAAATTCAAGTCGTTGTTCGAATCTCAAAGCTATGTGCTTCCACTGAAATGTGACTATATGGATTACGAGAGCAAAACGAAGATTAGAATCACCTAATAAAACATACTTCGCAAAAAGTAGCGTGTTGCAACAACAAGACGTATCCCCCCCCCACGTAGAATAACGATATCAAAGACCACGCACCCACCGACAGTATCCGCGACGTAAGAATAGTAATGAGGGAGAAGCCTAANTAACGATATCAAAGACCACGCACCCACCGACAGTATCCGCGACGTAAGAATAGTAATGAGGGAGAAGCCTAAAAACTATATGAAAACCAATGAGATCATTGCGAAAAGGTCGACTCTTCATCTTGCTGTAGACATGTGGACGTTGTTATGTGTCCTCAGAATCATACGGTCCTCGCAATGGAAGCAACTTAACATGACGCAAAATATGGAGCGAATGTGCGGGGTTGTCATATCTCTGCAGTGGGAGGGTGGGTAAGCATAGCTCCTCACATTCCAGGTCGAGAAAGGGCACCCGCACAAGACTGCTATATCCCGTGAAAAAACTAACTTTAGGAAGTGTGAGACATGCCAAAGGTTAGGGGTCAAGCCCCCAGCCCGTCACAGTTGGCATTTCAATTACTGTCGGTTCTACGGATCGGTTAATGCAGGCTGCAGCATCCAAACATAAAGTCACTAACATTCTCTAGACACGAGTAAATCGCCCACGTCGTCTACAGAACAAGGAAGAGTCGGAAATGTGGCAATGGTGGCATTGATTCCTTAACTTTCACTCGGTCATTGGGTTCTTCCCTCACTTCTTTTCTTTCCCTACGAGCAATATAGTGAGTTGTCCTGAGGATGCTGTCGCCTACATCAGTCGATTCTTAGAAGCGACAGTAATTAATTGATATGCCAGCTGTAACAGACACAGGGCTTGATAAATAACCTTTGGCCACAAAAGGATTGATTGAATTCGCTTTCCTACCGGATATAGTAACTCTAATCTGGGCACAAAACTACTCCGTTGTTTACAACTCGTTTTTTTTCGTCGCGTGGACTATATTTATTTTATTTATTTATTTATTTATTTATTTTATGCCCTTTAGGCAGAAGGAGGTTCAGGTCATGAGGCCTTCAGGTTCTTCCACCTAATCGTTGGACTTGGGAGAGGGAATTGGGGAGGAGAGATGTTGGGTTGCCGGGGAACTTATGGTACCGAACCGACATTTATCTAGAGGAGGTGAGGGAAACCCCGGCTGACAACCACACCTCGTTCGACCGAGCAGGATTTGAACCCACGCTCTACCGCTCAAGATGGATCGTCGAAGCGAAGACGCCACCACTACATTGGATGCGTTACGTAATTTTTGGTGAACTTCAAATGATCATGAACCTACATCTCACCTGGATTCAGAAACACCTGCTATCTTCTGCGGGCAATTGCAACATTCACGCTCCGGAGAGCAGTGTTCTGCGAGCTTCCTGTAGATATAGACGCCGCCACCAGTGTATCGTGTGAAGTTGAAGGGTGCTCCCACTGCCAGGTCGTCTTGGCCATCACCATCCACGTCCAACGCCGCCACTTCGTATCCGAAACTCGATGCGAACTGCTCGCCGGTCAGCAATAACCGCACCTAATCGTAGAAAAAAATCTGGAGTTTGCCACACTCAACTTTCCAATTGAAGGAGTGAGTGGATAAAGGAGGTATGCAACATTTTTCATCAAATTGAGTTATTGTCAGGGATCAAGAAGGTATGAGTTGGCGTGTCCTTGTGGTATTTGAAACAACTGTCTAGGAGCCTTATGAAACTAGATACTAGTGTAATGAAGGAGGTATGTGACAACAAAAAATTACATTTCTGATGGAAGAAGGATGTATTTAACAAAAATTACCACATACCTCCTCCTTCCTGCAGTCATTTAATTTTACCAAATACATAGTGGATAAAGGTGGTATGTAAAGTAAAATACCATATACCTAAGGTGGTACGCACAATAAAAATATTTTTAATTTTTAAACTCCTATTTAAACAAAAAATCATACTGAATAAAATTTTTACCGCTTATATGAATAGTTTATTGTAGTAACAACAAGAAAATAATAACAAAAAAGTATACCGCTATGAAAACTTTAAACTTAAATATCTCAACACACACCTACTGTTACATCACCCCCCTTCACACGGTCACCCCTTCAATTATGATTCATAACAAAAAGACTTAAGCACTAAACAACCTACATAGACAAAAAAATATTAAAAAACGAAAGAAAATCACAATAAAAATGATGATGTATTATAATTATCGAACGCGAAGACATAATTAAAAGATCAACCGGGTTTTATTTTTTTATTTATTTATTTTTTCACAAACGTATACAGAACAGTCGTTACCACCTTATCTGTTCATTGAAGCACCGGTTGCAACAGTCATCTTCCACCTTCAGCTCTTTGCAAAGGCGTTATAGGCTGATCTAAAATAGGCACCTACAAGATTTTGCTTACATTTGCGTAATAAATTTATATTTTTAAAACTGTGTGATTTACGGAAATGCTGTTTGTTTTCGGAGAGTAACTTAGTTATTGTCCCCCCCGCGGTCATACGCAGTTTGCAACTGCTTTTTTGACAATAAAGTTTACTAATCTATTGCTCTCTCTGTACGCAAAATTAACTGAACATTCAAAATCCTTATATTCCTTATTTTTAATATTTTAAATTTTAAGAAACTGGAACTGGAACGTGGAATGTGAATGAAGTGGGAATGAGCTGTCAAGAAATAAGCTTCTATTCCCAATGCATCGCAATGTCAAACCGCAAGTTTGGTTTCGATGCAACCGTGTGTTTCGTGAGTTATCGGGGGAACAAAATTCTTAACACGCGTAGACACACACACACACGACATTGTACATCATCTCCCAAATCTGAAAATAGACTCTTTTGGAGCCAATTCGTAAATTCCGGAAGAGTTCTCGAAACTATTTTTTCGACCGATTGCTTATAAATTATGTACACTTTAAAAATAAAAATTCGCTCTTTTATAACATATTAGCTGATTACTCGGCGATATGTCGGATTTTTCTCAGTCTAATCTTCTTTTACTCAGGAAAGAAAACTATCTATATTGTAAAATCAAAATATTTTTACTTACTGGTTTTTAAAAACACGTACAGCCTCCCAATTTTTCAAATTCATAACAATACAAATTTAATACAAAACTTGACTAATATAAAAATGCCATCTGTTTAAGAAAATAGAAATTACCAATTTCATGAGTTAATAATTCTATTTTCTTTGTTCAATCTATACTTTGATAATAATTCGTACTTTTGAACAAATTATGTTTTATTAAATACAAAATTGTTTGTATTCTATTAATATTATAACACGTACCGAACTATATTTATTCTTATCTTCGGAGTGTGCTGAAATGTTATATCTACCTTAAGGCGCTTGATAGGAATTGATGTGATGGTCCCTTGCTTGCTTCCGGAGAGTAAATTAGTTTGTTGTCCTCCACGTGGTCATATGCAGTTTGTAATTGCTTTTTTTGACAAAAAATTTATTTATTTATTATTAAAGTACGCAAAAGCAACGAAGGTACAGAAATTTCTTTCTTTCAATCGATAGTACACGAGATACAATGAATCTCCTTCCCCGATAAAACGTTTCGAATGTAATAGATCATATCTTCTTTTACCTTTCGCGTCTCCTTTCAGTAACGAGTTCTTCATTGAAAGTGTCACTTGGTGAGGCGCAAGAGGATGGCACTGAGTTACCGCACCGGATACCATCAATCTTGGTGACGCTTTTCAAGAAGACCGACAATAGCGCGACATACCGTGTCCTACTTTGGATCTCCATAATTCAAAGTTCATGGCCCAATTTTCTGAGACTGACAAAACTGGCACTTTTATGAGAGAGAAATAGAGGAGATTGTTGCCAAAACACCTATGGTTAATAATGCAGCTATAATATGCAAGATAGCAGACGTGATCGACGAAAAGTTTCAAACTTTCTATGACTGATTAGAATTAAGAGATGCTGCGCTGAAGGAGGAAATTTCAGCAAGTATATACGACGTAGAAAGGCAAAGAATAGGAGAGGAGGCATTTGAGAAGGTGCATTTTGAGCATAGCCATATTGAAGAAAGTGTAATCAATGTGATGTCAAAAAAGGACAAAGAATCAAATGTAAAATTGACTGAGATAAAGCAAATAGTAGGTAAAATGAATTGTGAATCTCACATACAAAAGATTCAGGAATCCTTCCAAAAAGTAGAGGTACAAATGGAAAGGAAGATAGACGAGGGACTTCGACACGAAAATGTGAGGAATAAGTGAAACAGATATGCAGGATTAGTTAGACAAGAAACAAGGGAACAAGAACAGAAAAGAGAGATCCTTTACATTCGAGGGAAGACAAGAAATGGAAAAAAATAGAAGAATAGATCAAGACTTCTATGTCCAAGGAACACATGACCGTAAAAGTGGATTCCATAAAGAAAACAAACAACGGAGAGATAATGGTTCTACTGCCAAATAAGGAAGAGAAAGAGAAAATGCAGAAGATAGTAAAGGACAATGTGGATATGGAAATGAAAGAGGTAATATTTTGAAAGCCCAAGATAAAAATTATGAATGTTGAATCTGAGGTAAAAGAAGATTTATTGAAAGACATAGCAGGTTATAAAATCAGAGCAGAAGAGAGAGAAGATTTCGTAAAAGAAACAAAGGTAATCTATAGACAGAAGTTCAAAGAAAGTACAACAGAAAACGTGCTTATACAGATAAGTGAAAAGCATTATAAAGATCTGATAGTGAAAGGACGAATATATGTCCCTTTGAGAAGTTATAAAGTGTATGAGGATATCACTCCTGTTAGATGTTACAGGTGTAATAGATTTGGTCATATTGGGGACAAGTGTCGTGAAGAGAACGAAACATGCAGTTTTTGTGCGCGCAGGACATTCGTACCGTTCTTGTAGGTTTAAAGAAGGGAGAAGATGTATAAACTACAAAAGAAAGAAGTTAGATGGGAATCATTCAGTAAACGCATGGATTGTCCAGAGTACAAACAGACTCAAAAAGGCATACAGAATGAAGAAAATTATGATTAAAATTTAGCAACAAAATTTACAGAGAAGTAAAATTGTAAGTTTAGAGATTTCAAAAATTATGGAAAATAATGATGTTGATGTAGCCTGTTTACAAGAATATTGTTTTCATAGAGGACAGCCTTGGCATTTGCCTTTGGTTTACAGGGTAGTTTTTGCTAGGGATGACTGGTCTGCAATTATAATACGAGATGATAAAGTGGATATTTTGATAGTAGACAAATACTTCAGTAAAACAGTGCAAGTCATTTTATATTTCAAAAAGGGAACACACAATTGGTAATTGTTAACTTGTATTTCAAATTTAATAGGAATACATCAGAGTATATACAAATAATGGAAGATATTTTAAAAGTGAAATTTTGTTTTGTCTCGATGGCAATGGGAGATCAAAGTTATGGGGTGACCAGTTGACAAATACACGAGGGCAGAAAATAGAGGAACTCATAGTAATAAATGATTTACATATTTATAATATTTTCGGACAATATACATTTGTAAGTAAGAACGGAAATTGAATTATAGATCTCACCTTAAGCAACAATTTAACAAAGGCTAAAGTTGAGAATTGAGAAATGGGTTTCGGAACAGAAAGTGACAATAAGGGAATTCTCTTAACCTAAATGAAAAATTACATGCAGAGGAATTCGAGGAGGGGAGAAGTTTGAACTATAGGTCAATCAACTGGAAGAAATTTGAGGAAAGGATAAAAAAAAATTGAAATGGAATGTGAGATGCATGGCGACAAAGAAAGAGAAAGCGCGAATGATATGGTTGACAGAATACAATTAACATTATTAAAAATCTGTTTTGAATGTTCGTATCACAACCATATTACGTATAAGAGAAGTCAACGATGGTGGTGCCAAGATCTTGCAGGGTTAAAAAAGAAGTACAGAGAAGAAAAAGGGACATGCGGTCTACAAGAAAGGCACGTTATTCGGTGAGTTATTTTGAAAAGAAGTATAAGGATGCAAGGAGAAGATATAAAAGAAGAATATTAACAGCTAAGAGGGAAAGCTGGAAAACATATGTGGGAGATTGCTTGCAAAGAAATGTCTGGGGTTTACCGTATGTAATTGGAGTTCAAAAACTGCGTCGGCGGGACATGATACATACCTTGAGACAAAATACAATTGAAACAACGGAATGGGAGGGAAATGTCAGTTGCTTTTACAAAATTTAGTAAAAGAAACGGAATTAGGTGATTTTGGTGGCATTGAGGAAGAGGAGTGTACAACTGGGTTTGAGGAAATCCAAATTCAAAAAGTGGTAAGAAATAGGACAGAACCCGGGAAATCACAAGGCACCTGGTTTGGATCTCATGACATACGAGATCATTAAAAAGGGAGGGAAAAGTTTGAGGAAAACATTTTTGATTTTATTCAACAAATGTCTAGAAGAGGTTTATTTCCCCAAATGTTGGAAAATAGCGCAATTAAAACTATTTTTAAAAGAAGACAAGAATCCCAGGTCACCTATTTTGTATAGACCAATATGTCTCCTTCCCACTGTTGGGAAGATTTTGGACAGAATATTAACAGAGAGAATGTTATTTTCTAGAACAACAACAAAAATTGGCTCAAGGTCAATATGGCTTTAGGCGAGGTAGAGGCACGGAAGAGGCGTTGCAAAGCGTAGTGACACCAATAAGTCAGCGACAATTAAAACATTGCATGTGTGTTTTTATAGATATAAAAACAGCATTCGACAGTGTGGAGTGGCAGTTAGCTTTAGATAATATGAAGAAGATGGAACTACCTGACTATATAAGAATGTATAAATCCTACTTTAAAGGACGGTACATATTTTTGAAAATGGGAGGGACGAGAGAAATTCAAAAAGTTACACACGGTTGCTCTCAAGGATCTCCCAATCGACCAGTCATACGGAACATTATTATAAACGATTTATTATTGCTGCTGGAAGAGGAGAATATCGGATACGTAGCGTATGCAGACGATATTGCGATATTAGCAGAAGGAAATAGTCGGGAACAAGTTGAAAGCAGAGGAAATGAAATATTAGTGAAATGTTATAAAAAATTTCAAGAGTTATATTTGGAAATCTCAAAAGTGAAAACAAAAGCAATATGGTTCGGAGGTTCAACTAGTGCTGGAAGAAGGGAGTCAATAATACGAATTGAGGGATGTAAATTAAAAATAGTATGGTTCACAAAAATTTTAGGCGTACATATGGACGAAAGGTTACTCTTCAACCAAGATTTTGATTACGTGGGACAAAAAATTGAAGAGGGTTTACTACGCTCTGCAACGTATAGGATATGACAGGTTCAACATCGAGGACAAAGATCTGCTCGTTTTATACAAAGGAACGATACGACCAATGTGTTATGGAAATACTGTGTGGGGTCATCGTGTTGTACGGCAGTACGTAGAAAAACGATTTACTAAGTTGGAGCGATTATGCTTATTGGGTGTCACCGTACGGTTTCCATCGATGCATTACAGATTGTAACTGGAGTGATGCCTATCGACCTACATCTACAGAAGGTAAAAGTTTGGGAAATTATCGAAGATGAGAGGAACAATAAACAGTAATGGAAAGGAATTTTTAAAAAAGAAGACAAGAACGTGAGATGCCAAATAACACCAGCTTTAATAAACGCTGGACTGAGTCATTTAAGGGTAGAGAGACATATGCGTATATTAAAAACGTTCAGTTTGTGAGGGAAAACAGAAAATGGTTCCAGACTAGCAATATATTTAAAGAGTTTATAACAGGACCTGGAAATTTTAGAACATACATCCGAAGAATAGGAAAAATTGATTATGAGACTTGTGTATGCCAAAAATGTGAGGAAACTGCTGCCCACATACTATGGGATTGTGAGCACTACGGTGAGGGCACAATTCTTGAAAATTGATACGTAAAATTTAAGAGGTAGGAAACGTATATTCAACAGTAAAGAAAAATTCGATAACTTTCATCAATTTGTAATAAAGGTAGGGACTAGTAGGGACACTTTTACATATTAGAAAACCCAAAAGGAAACTTCAGTATTATAAGAGATGTATTAAATTTGATCCTTGTAATGACTGTTGTTGAAGATAAGGAAACGTCTTAGTGATAAATTAATGGAAAAAAAGAGAGAAAGGATATTCAAAACGACCTATTCAAAACTAGTGGTGCAAAACCATTTCACATACTTTCGCATATACGTCTCTACATCTGCAGCAGAGTGCGGAAAAATTCTAAAGTGAAAGGGTCATTTCATTTATAAATATCGTAAAAGTGTTATGTAAATATAATTTCGTTGTACACAGAAATTGATGTATTTTCGTATCTGCAGTGCGTTTGCTGTCCTCCTATGTATTTTACCATTATAATACCTTTCATTTCAGTTTAAGAAAAGTGTATTCTACGTCTGCTTGGTCCATTTACACTGCTAAATATTATTCAAGCTTTTTGAATCAGTAAACAAATATGTACGTGTAGCAGGTAGAAATNTCCTATGTATTTTATCATTATCATATCTTTCATTTCAGTTTAAGAAAAGTGCATTCTACGTCTGCTTGGTCCATTTACACAGCTAAATATTATTCAAGCTTTTTGAATCAGTAAACAAATATGTACGTGTAGCAGGTAGAAATTATTTCACTGAGCCTATTGCAAACTTTCAAGCGAAATACCGCGAATACAGATGTAATGCACACTAATTGTAATTTACGTACAGAAAATTTAAGCAAAATCGTTGGTGACTTTTTCGGGAAACATTTAAAAGAGTACTTAGACCTTCATGTGAAGTATCCTTAGTTTTAAAGTTTAAAAAATCAGAGCACGTGCATCGATTACAAGTAAATTCTACCGTAAACACGACATGCGAATTAAATTGATCCATTCATTTACTCAGAATCGCTGCGCACAGACGAACAGACCGACGAACGTTACGCCAAAAACGATTTTTTCAGCATCAGGGATAACCAAAACGGATATTTCCGTCGAAACCTCAATTTCGAATTTTTTTTCATTATTACATATACAACGTTTATCAGATAGTAAAAAGGAAATATGAAATATTATGTTGAATGAAAATGGGAGATGGAGCCCAGATTTGAATTCGGGACATTCAGCTTAACGCGCTCATGCGCTAACCAACTGCGCCACCCAGTTAGCCTCTGGGACCCGTCAACTTGCCAGACACACTAACCTCAGTCGTGATCTCATGGAGATTCGAATCCCCATATGAGGCGACTCGGTCATGTCTCCGATTTTCAGTCAGCATTTAATATAATTAATTTGTTACTAGGTGGAGAGGTTATCCGCATTTTAAGAGATTTCTGTATGGAATGAACATATCTTAACACTGAGATTATCAGTCTTGTCAGTGTATTGAGAGAAAAGTCAATATTTACGATTTATAAACAATATATTCCAAAAAAAACTATAGTCCGATAGCAACTTATGAACTTAAGAACAATTTTTGTGCTTTATTTAATATAAACTCCTAACTAACTATTTTTTTCGTTAGTGGTGTAAAGCTGAAATCTTAAATCCACGTTTGTCTTAGGGCCTTGATCGAAATGGATGGGACGGTCCCTTGCTTGGTTTTTTGACAATACAGCAATAATTTTGACAATATGGTAATAGGATTAATTTCTGTTTTATCACCCCAGATTCTACTAATTTTTTCGGTATTTCAATTTTTTCTGACTTCTTTTGATACAACTTACTTCCTTTGATACAACAATTATTATTATTATTATTGATTTTTCCAACCCTTTGGATACGGAACATGTACAGAGAACATAATGTTCTGGAACATCTTGAGAGCAGGAGAAGTCTGATGATCCGATCATTCGTCTCACCTGCATGGTTGAGTAACCGCGTCCGCGCTTACTGAACAGGACAACTTGACCAAGGCTGCCATTCGCACGTGGCGCCCCGGCTGCGTACAGCGTCTTCGTGCCGCCGAAGAAGCGTCCACCGGCCACTGACATTCCTGAAATAATAATAATAATAATAATAATAATAAAAATAATCTGGTGGAGTTGCTAGTCTCCTACCAGACGCCTCCGTGGGTGGTGGATGACGGAACGCTCGCTAGAAATAGAGAGTACCAGGGAAACAAAATACCTAGGAGGAACCAAAACTACCACATGCACCTGGGGTTTGCTCCCCCTTGTGAAAAGACATCGGCACGTAAAACTAGAAGTAATGCCTCGGACACACCTGCCATTGAGGTTGCAATTGGTGCCTCCTTGGGGACCGGAATCAGGTGGTGATCCCCCATCGTATGAACCATGAGAAGCTCAGCGAAATGAGACACAATACA
This sequence comes from Laupala kohalensis, assembly GCA_002313205.1. Taxonomy (NCBI): domain Eukaryota; kingdom Metazoa; phylum Arthropoda; class Insecta; order Orthoptera; family Trigonidiidae; genus Laupala; species Laupala kohalensis. The sequence continues at coordinate 74,378 of NNCF01129454.1, forward strand.
TCCCAAGAGGCTGTAAGTGCTGAACGTGCTTCCCAGGACAATAATCCTGAGCCCACCTCAGCAGAACCACGTCGGAGAATCAAATGGAGCAACGACATGGATCAATTCATTGTCAGAAATTATTTCCGGGTTATGAAAGAAATTCATAACGCAAGTGGTTACGCCGAAGCACTTAGAACTTGTTTCATCCAGAACTACCCTAACCTTACCCACATCACATCTCAAAACATTGTAGATAGGAAAAACTACATTCTCGATGAAAGAAGACAGCGAAGACTCGTGCCACAAGCTATAACAGATCAGATCAAACGCGAAGTTGACCTACAATACGCAGAAACCACATCTGAAACAAGCCAAGAAGAAAGGACTCAGATGAGTTCAATAAATGAATCAGAAGGAATACCAATTACACATCAAATTAGCAGAGAAGAAGAGTTAGAAGTCAGTGCTAACATAGATATCACTGCAATCAGAGAAAGATTAAAAGAGAATCTCATAAAATACAACCACAATGAAAATGACACACTACCTGCAATCCCTAAACTGTTCGGAACCAAAAAGCTCATCAAACGAACAACATTAGTGAATGAAAATGTACTACCAGACTATACAAACCAAATAGAATAACACAAAGACTTGCAACATGTGACATATATTGCAGCATTAACAGCTAGCGAGATGTCCATACAAAAATCTATAGAAAACNAACTAAAATAGAAACCATTAGGTAAGATCTAGGTAGAACGAATCAATAGTTAAGATGTAACAGGGAAAAAAGATTAATGAAAAAGATAGAGAAATGCAAAATTAGATATAAACAACACACTAATTATGATTCACTAAATCGATCTATGGAAGAGCATATCGACACCGCCAAACAAAGATTGAATGTATGTGCAAAACGGTTAAAGAAGTATAAAACCAGCTTGGCAAGGAAGAAGAAAAACACACTGTTGAATAAAAACGAAAAAGGATTTTACAATAACTTACTAACTAAATGCGCAATAGGAGCACTCCCAACCACAGAAAATGTTGGACAATTCTGGTCAGAGATATGGTCAACAAGGACCACTCATAATCCAAATAGTCATGGCTAGATGTAGTAGAAAAGGAGGCAGAAAGACTGACAGAGATGGAAAACCCAGTTTTATCAGCGAATGAACTTGGAGAAATAATGTCTAATGCCCACAACTGGAAATGTCCCGGACCGGATAGAGTCCAAAACTACTGAATAAAAAAGTTCACGACACTACACCCAGTATTACTTAAAATAATCAATTCCATAATATAACACCCATAAATATTACCAGAAGAATTATGTACAGGAAACACCTACCTCAAACCAAAGACTGTGATACAGAGAATCCCGCCAAATACACACCAATCACAGGTCTCAACAACTACCACAATCTCATCACAGTCAGCATTAGCAAGAAGATAAAACAACACTGCGCAAATAACAATATTATTGCAGAAGAACAGAAAGGAAGCCGACCCAACTCAACGCGATGTAAAGAACAACTTGTAATAGATGAAGTGATGAACCTTGCTATCCAGAAACAACGAAATATAGCTACAGGATACATAGATTACAGAAAGGCGTAAGATATGATACACCACAGTTGACTCCTTTATACATTACACCTATACAAAATCCACCCAGTGGTAACAAAGTTTTTCGAAACCACTATGACAAAACAGAGCACCAGACTCATCCTTTCCAACAACAAAAGTAGAAGCGGAGAAAGCAACCAAACCAATCAGCAAGACCTCTAATACAACTAAAAACAAAATACGCATCAACAGACGAATATTTCAAAGGGGATTCAATCTGTGGATTACTCTTTTGCTTAGCTCTAAACCCTTTATCCACTATCCTCAAACAACAAGGGAAGAGTTTAGGATTTAATATCAAAAACAGAANAAATGTTGAATGCTGTGTCACATATTTAATGTACAAGGATGACATCCAAATTTACGCAAGAAATGCAAAACATCTGAAAAGGATCTTGAAAATTATAGAATAATTCAGCAACGACACTACATTAAAAGATCAAGATATAGAACAACCTAATGAACTGTACAAATACTTGGGAGTGATGCAAACAAATAGAACCGAATACACAATAGTCAAAGAACATATCACTAAAGAATTCATGGGAAGGATGAAAATAACAACAAAAACTCATTTAAATTCACGTAACCTGACGAAAGCAAAATAAAAAATAAAATAGAATCAGTTATGTGCTAACAGCCGAGCGAGGACAAAAACCAACGATTAAAATTATTATAATAGAAAACACATAATCTGAATATCAGACTTACTAGTTCAGTGAAAACCAATCAATTCCAACACGTTGCAATTAACATTTTACTGTATTTTATAGATGTATATTTTAGCATGAAAATTGTTTGTTTTTTTAGTTTTATAGTTTGAAGTGTTTTAAATGTGTTTCGCTTTAAAAGGTTTTCAATATAATCATTCAAATTAATAGATGTACCACTTACATGAACCAAATGTTATGCAGCTGAAATATTGTTTTTGTAATGTCAATTGTGATTTGTTCCTATATGTACGATTTAATTTCAGTGACTGTTTTGTATAAACGTTTTTGTCTGGATAATGACAACTGTGTTCTATTACGTATTCTTTACAATATTCATAGAAGATTCATTGAATTCTTCATCTCTAAGGCTACGAATATAATAATCGGTCGTAGTTCGCACAAGGGGCTTGTGAATACACGGGACTCGTGAATACCTCTTTGTGTCTCCGCACAGTGGAGTACATCGAAGCGAAACCTGACCAAAAGTATTTTATCCAGTAAATTTGGGGGAAAAATATTTTTTTGAGTCTATAAACAAACGATATGACCATTATTCATGTTCAGAAAACGTACATAGAACTTTTTTAAATTGTTTATATAGATTTGATACATAACCTCTCGAATAGAAAACATTTAACTTAACATGACATTTATTTATATACAAAGAAACGATAATTCGCCATAATCCATCAAATTCACGGGATAAAATTCTTTTGACCAGGTTTCGTCTCGATATACTCCATTGTGCGGCGTCAGGAAGCGGTGTTCACTAGCCCCGTGTACATCCCCGTATAGCAAACTTCACAAATTACATTTAATCTTACTTTCACTGATTTGCTTGTGGCGCTCCTGGTTGCTGCCAGCGGAATTAAGTGTCGTTTCTCATTACCGCTGAAGCCGACAAAATTTACCCCAACACGGTTAAATAAGTTTTACTTTAAAACAAAATACATCTGAGGATGACATCATTACTATACTAGTCGCCAACGAAAGTGGCGTCTGACATCTTACATCACACCCCCAAACTCGACTGGTCCTTCCACCCTCAATGACATGCGATTCGGACTCTCTCCTGAGTTAAGATCTTAGTGGCGTACTGGATCCAAAAAACTGACAATGTAGCGTTTTTATTTCACGTTTTATTACAATTTTGTTTTTTAATTTTAAATCCACGTATAATTACAAAGAAAATAAATCTAAACACTATATAATAACGACAAAATTGAGAGTTCAGGTCATGTTTTAACGTTTATTGCATTCCCCACCCGTTTCATCAATCGGGCCAGCACTAAAGATGGCCGCCAGACAGCCGAAAATGAATTAGAAGATCAACTGGATAGTATGACTACATATTCTTTATACAATACTACCAACACCGAACCTCGTCATACTACGTTCTAACTTTATTTACAATTGGTTCTATCATTTTTAATTTTATCGTGTCGCACTTGGGCTCATTTTATTCGCAGTTTAATAATGAATATAAATATTATATTTTAATGGTAATAAAACATTAAATAAAAAAGTAAGTTTCAATTTTGTTGGTCCAGTGCGTAACAGCTTAACCCCGGAGGGGCCAAATGGGGTGATCATTAGGGTGAAGGGACAGGCAGCGCCACTTTCGTTTGCATGTTGTATAGTTTTGTACTCAAAGTCACGATACTTCAATATGGCTGCCTTAAACAAATTGCCAACCTCTACGAACAAATCCTCACTCACGAAAATTTCAAGGAAAGCATGGTACGAAAATTTCAGGAAAAGCGAGGTTACAAAGAATTTAAGTAATATCCAAATAAATATTAATAGTAGTCACAAAAGCGACTACTAAGAAATACAAGTTAATAACACAACAAACAAATACACATAGTATTCGTTTCATACTCTCGATGCAGAAAGAGCAGAACAGTGCCACTCTGGTGAATTGATTGTTGTCCTATGTTGGCAATGGATTCAATTTCGAATGTCGTGCCAACTGAACGCGAGGTACAAATATCATTACTCTTTTGGACGATGGCGAAGAAGAAGCGTTGGCTACATAGAGTACAGAGTCCATACCAACATCAAGCCAGTTAGACTGACAATAAATAAATAAATAAAAATATAAATAATTTACAGTCAAGAAAGTTGTTAGAAACTGAGCAGTGATCACAATGAAGCAATTTACTGCGACTAATACAAAATAAACTAATGAACTCAGAGCATTACTGTTCATGGTTCTTCTTAAGTTGAATCTCTCGAAGCAAAGTATGGTGACTTGTACTATACTAGTCGACTTACCCAAGTAGCTGTACTTGTCGACTGGGGACTTGTCGTCGGAATTGCGAGTGTTGGGATCCAGTACGGGAGCCATGTAGATGGTCTTGTCGCGGTGGAGATAATCAGAAGAGATGTTGGTGAGAAACATGGTGCCGCGCCAAGTGTACGGTCCCGGTGATCCCACCATCACCTCGTCGTCCATCATAGCACCACTTGTACCAACTTGACAATAGCCGTACTCCTCATGTGCTCTATAAAACACAAGGTAGTCAATCTTTCATAATTTTCTGTCTCCAATCTTAAATTTATACTATGAGATGTGTTTTTATGGAGACCATCTTCGATATAAATCTTTAAATAACTACACAAGAGAAGAGATAATGATTTCATAACAGTTTGACAGTAAATTTTTAATAGATTAACAAATAGAGCAACCAGGCTGAAAAACAAAAAGATTGATTTTACGAGCTAGAATTTGTTTTATTTTTTACTTTCTCATATACGTAGAACATAAAAAGTTTTGTAATCGTGAAAAAATTCGACGGAAATATCCGTTTCGGTTCTCCCTGATTCACAGAAAGTGGTTTTTATCATAACGTCCATCCACCCGTCTCTGCGCAGCGATTCTGAGAAAATGAATGGATCAATTTAATTCGCATTTCGTATTTACGGTAGAATTTACTTGTGTTCGATGCATGTGCTCTGATTTTTTTTATTTTAAAACAAAGGATACTTCACATGAATGTCAAAGTACTCTTTTAAATGTTTCCCGAAAAAGTCACCAACAATTTTGCTTAAATTTCCTATACGTTTCAATGGTTTTGCACCACTAGTTTTAATGAGAAATTTGTCCTCCGAAACTGGACCATAATGTAACGAAACAAACACAAATTGATTATCTAACATAACACTTTATACAGCTCAGGAGCTCATCATCATACATATATTTTGGTTCTTTCGGAACATCTTTAAAAAATTAATAACCCGGCAAGGTTCACAGTAAAAAATGAGACAAGAAAAATTTCCAGTCAGTACTTGATATTGGAAATCGGATTTCCTCAAAGGTCTGTTTTTAGTACAAGCACTAGTGTCCACCATACTTACTTCTGTATAGGACGGTTTCGACAGGGCACCCACACACTCCGAGAGTGATGCTCGAAGTTCTGTTTGAGAATGTAGCACAGGCCGTAGCCCCACATGGCCTGTTTGTCCTGTCCCCGGAAGATGTACCGGTGAGCACACACCTGATCGGAAGCAGAATAAAACAAGGTGCTTTACCAAAATACTCGAAAGATAAGCGGGGACTATCACAAGGAAAATAAGTACTCTCCATCTCTTTTCTATAACATATTTTTATGCATCTATTTAATTGGATAACGACGTCACCAAACAAATTACTTTAATGAAAACTACTCGTACCTCAGAGAAATCGTCGAGGTTTCGTCACACATTTACAAGATTAAAATAGTTCCCCAAAATATTGTAAAACCTTTTGTAATAAATGAACAAAAGTGGAACTACATAAATTGGAATAGCAGTTCCAATTAATTATATCTTATTTAATACTCATACTTTATGTACTCAATTTGTATTTCATTTCAGTAGTATAATTTCAACGTTATAACCAAACCTCGTTTCCTCGCGTTACCGAAACGTTTTACCCGTAGCTAAAATCACTTAAAATAATAATTTTGTTATTGTATATGAAGTATTTTGCACTAACAACCTTGATTTTAACAAATGATTTCTAACTTTGTTCCTTCTTTAATCTACATTCATCATTAGTGATTCATATTTTAATTTACTACTTAACCTGGACATCATCTCATGGTTCAAGTTTGACCGGCCATTCATGCCAACATAAGAAAATATTAGAGTTCTTACCAGGTTAACCCTATTACATATTCACATCATACACATTCATCATTACTTATAATCACAGTATACAAGTTAAAATTGATGGAAAAATATTTTTGATCAAGACCGATATCCTGAGCATTTATTTATAGATATATGAAGAACGGTCGAGTATCATACCTAATTCATATATAGATAGCATCCTACAGATAAAGCGACACTACTTTCTTCTATAAATTAAAAAGTTTTAAAGTTAATTAAAAATAGAAAAGAAACCACATCAAAGTCAGTCACAAATCGGACGCAACAGTGTTTTCAATTATAATATTATATATAATTGAAAGTAAAACAAATGTGTATGAATGATTTTACCAGAACTTGTCCTCCTCTGCCTTGGCTCTTGACAGTGACACCCATCCATTGGTCCTCCTTGTCCTCGTCCTCATTGGGGGGCTCCAGGGCGGAGTTGGCTGCAAAGCGAGGACGGAGCCACGTGAACGCGAGCGAGTCGCCGCACAGACGGACAGGCCGGCGAGGGGACATGCAGCGAGCGGGGGGTCGCAGGCGTCAGGAAATTACACCGGCTCAACGCAACGCGAGCGAGCGTGCGATTTATCTGTATTGACTCGATAATTCGTAATTTGAACACAGTGTCAAAGGTGCGGGCATCGGGCTCAGCGGAGAATTGTTTGTGTTGATATTATAATTTCAACACGCCGTTAATGGAATGAAAGTGATTTCTGTTCTCGACGCCACAGAGAGGGGAATACGCGCTGTAAACAGATACTTTTTGAAGTCGCTTGATATGGTTTTGACGTAAAAATCTAGAACGAGAAAATATATAACGGAAAGAAATTTTCTCTTAAAATAATTATTTGGAATTATATATATTTTAGTAATTTTTTTAAAATCATGGTTTATTTTTTTCGTCAACAAAGAACGCTAGAACGTAAAATAATGCAGAGAAATAATTGAAAGATATATACGAAAATATTTCAAAAACTTAAGTTATTTTGTGTACTTTTAATTCAAGAGCAAAATTTTTCATCTTCATACCATTTTTAAAAAAATCTTCTCTATATGAAATTCTTGACGATGTTATATTATCATTTTCATTACAATCTCTTGGGATATGTTTATATCTTTACCTGTTTATATCGCCACAACAAGGGTATTTCATTTTTTTTCGGACGTTCTATATCAACGTCCGTCTTCAGGCGTCCGGCAGCACCGGTATTCGAACCAGGGTACTTTGGTTCTTAAGGTGAGGAATAACCACTGGGCCACTGATATAGAACGTCAGAAACTTTGCAAAACGAAATACACCTTTTTTGAAGACATAAACAGGTGAAGACGATGGATAATGTCCAAAGAGATTGTACTAAAAATGATAAAAAACGGAATAAAAACTAACGGTAATTCACGAGGTAGACCAATACACACACATACTTTTATCGTAGCTTTTATCCTTTTATCGAACGTGTAATTTCCTGACCCTCGAGAGGCGGCAGCGACGGCGGAGCGCGGGGTAAAAAGGCACATCACCCCCCACTCCACCGGTACATCTTATAAAAAATGGAAGAACACACCACGCAAGTCACACTGGAGGCGGCTGCGATGTGGCACGTCGCGGATACGATATACACGCATCAGTGGAGTCCACGACGGATATCAACTGCAGGGAAGGACCCTTAGCACCTACCTCACGATTTTCGCGTACTGTCTAAATATTTCTCTTGGTCTACTCCAAAGGAAGGGTAGATTTTGACTGTGTCCAGTTTAGAACTTCGAAATAAAAGAAATCACAATATGACTTTATTCGATTCTCAGGAACAAAAAAAAACCTGTTTTATACTAATCGTTGCCAATGTATACACAAAACCATTACACATCATTTTTCATATACGTTCCCCAGTCTGCACCAGAGAGCGACATTACAGAATTCTACTAGGAGAGAGTTTGGTCGTCTTCGTGTTTGCCCATTTCAAAAATTTATTACCAAAGCGAAACTAGGGTGTCCGGTAGAACGCTCACGAAACGCTTATTGGGCGTTCGTAGTGTTCATGATTAGGGGGGTGGGAAGAATTTTTGAATAAAGATTTTAAGCTCACTGAAGAATGCAAAATTTAAGTATCAAAAGACACACATTTGCGTGTGAAAAATCGAATTGTGATTTCTTTAAATTTTACAGAAGTTGTGAGAGATCAATATTTGTTTGGAAGGACGTTATTATAAACTTGATTGATTTAGACCAAGATTGTTGTAATGTTGTCAACATTTCGAGGTATGCGCGTATTAATGGTATAAAGCCTAATATGGCACAGTGCAGGGAGATACAACTACAGAGAGAAGAATGGGCCTTCACCTCGACAGCCAGAATGAAAGAGTGCACACAAAAAGACACAAACATCTGGTGTTAGATGCACGCAAGTGCCTGGTGACAGTGCTGTGAGAGACAAAGGCCCCAGACAGGCATAAACAAAAAGAAAAAGCTTCTCCTCTCCTGTCAACCTATGCACAAAAAGATTTCTATTCTTTTTTGTATTTTCTTACGAAACCTCTAAAAAAGGGTTATCATGTACACATATACAGTGGCGAATCCAAGGGAGGCGACAGGGGACACTTACCTCTCTTAAAAGAGGTGGAAATAATTTTATTATTACAGTTTTTTTTACTTCGAAATTTTTTACCAGAAACACGAATTATTTCAAAAAAGGAATTTTCAAAAAGGAATATTTATGAAAGTTGAAATAAACGTCAATGTGTTGTTTATAGAAAGAAATGATTGAAATTGAAATTTCAAGAAGTCAATTTTTAAAAATATTCCGGCGAAGGGACCTATACACCCTGGTACACCCATCTTTACGGGTCTCTCCCAAAATCGAATCCACCCCTGCACATATAGTGTTCCCTTATCTTTAAGTATAGTCTCATCACATAAATATTATTATATCATTCTTTGACAAAAGAGATGAAGCTTATGCAGTAAAAAATCTCTAAGCCTTGTGCCATACCAATTGCCCCAAAAAAGTACTCTATTTTCGAATAGAGCACAAGCAAACGTGATTCCTTATAAATCGCTCAATTTTAAACCAACCGAAAAGTTCATCCCTCATATGAATGAGTGAGTGACATTATTATTCAGTCTACATTTTATTTTTATCGGGTAGGAAGTGTAGTTACCAGAAAACATTTAAAAAAATTAGTGCTCTAAAATTTATTTTTAATTCTTTTTTTCGATTTTGAAAATAAAAATACCTAATTCATCTTTCTGACGCGAAAGATAATCAGACCAAACACTTGTCACTGAGCTGAAATAATAATGTCACTGAGATGATCTCCAACTGTAAGATACCGAATCGTGATTTCTAGTGGACTCCGCTGATACGTTCGTCATACACACGTTGTGGGTGCCTAGTCACAGCGCGCATTCCATGCATATCACTGATCTCTATCTTGAGAACTCCGAACGTTACATTAAAATTCAACCTTTTGAGGTCGATAGAATTTTTGGTACGGAATATATACGTTTAAAAACCTAACAGGGATAATATATTAACAATCTAGGATTACACATATAAATCTCTTAAAATTGTCTCGCAAGTTGAATGTTAACGGTAGACTGGACCGAGAGGGGAACGTGGTGGCGCAGTTGGTAAGCGCATGAGCGCGTTAAGCTCAAGGTCCTATTTCGGTCCCGTCTCCCATTTTCATTCAACACAACATAATTCATCTAGGATTATTTGCGAGGTGTAATTAAAATTTTAGATTTGAAAGATCATCTTGTCTTTTTTTTTTTTCAAGANAATTTTAGATTTGAAAGATCATCTTGTCTTTTTTTTTTCTTCAAGAATTCAAAAGACTTCGCTGTCATAAGACGAGTATCTTCAGTTCTTTCGAGAGATCAGTGACGTCACTGTGGGTTAGAAACAAATCAAGACAAAAGACGAGGCGTCAAGCGCCGTAGAGAATGCAGCAGGCTTCGGAAGGGCGACGGCTTGGGCGACGCCGATCGCCCGCCGGGCGGGCGGGCGAACGGGGCGAGCGGGGCGATCCAGCGGCGACGCGTGATGGCGTGGCGCTGAGACGCTTTGGGCGATTTGGCGCTTTGGCTATGATGCGGAGGAAAGCCAAAAGCACGCAAAACACGAGAGAGACAGAACACTGCACACACCACACACCATGCTGAGAGAATTAGGGGTGGGGGTGGAGACACACAGGTTGTTGGGTTGGGGGGGGGGGGNACTTTGTTCCAAAAAAAATGATTCACCGTTGAAAATACGTCTACAATCTAATTTGCGTATACGACATTTGAAAAGATTCAGATTTGATAATAATAAATAATTTTGCAAAAATCAATGAAGTAAAGAACACAGATTAATATTAAAAGCCGATATTGCGCCGAGGTGTATTCGCCCCCTTAACCGAGCAATGACGTAGACTGCATCACTCGGATCGCACGACGTCAATGATACGATGGAAGTTGAATAACGAAATGATGAATTCCCAGTTGCGGAACAAAAGGTATTCGAACAAAAGCGAACATTTTCTGTTGGATCGATCAATACGTTTACGTAAATCTCTGGTACACATATTTTTTTAACAAAAATCAATTACAAATTGAAAGTAATAACTTTAGTGGTACCTTTTAAGAAAATCGGATTCACAAAACCGGATGTAAAACATGCAGCATTCAATCACTCATATTCGTCAAGGGAATTAGCACACATGTTCGAAGGACGAATATGGACTCATTAGTTTTCATATTCGACATCACTTAAACGTCTTGACCTTCCCAATCGATTGCTAGTGGTACTCCTAAACGCGATCTACAAGCTTATTCAGCTCGTATAAGTCTAAGCAATGATCCCAAAATAGTTAATATTACTTTTACTACTGAGTTACAACAACAAAACATTAAACTTATTTTAAAGTCAGCATTTTAAACATGGAATTAAAATTTAATGTCAGTCAGAGCAGTGAATAAATATTTTTCAACAGTTAATCTTCATGAGTCGAACAAATCCGAAACATGTCACTTTAGTGGCTCTTTTTAAGGAATATCAAAACGGTATGGCATGTATCGGATTCAAATAATTCATGAAAAAATATAAAAAAGAATATTCTGGCTCGTGTAGACAAACAAGATCCATGGTAAACTAGTAAAAAGAAATTTAATTTTTCTCTTTCATATTTTTCAGCTTTGGTCGTTGTCATGGAGACTTCGTCCACTAGCAACTGTTTGTTGTTCGCTTTCGCTCGGGAATTAGTGTCAGTGTTTTTATTGCGTTACTGAGTTAGCGGCTCTCTAATGTTAGCGATTCCCTGAGAGGCTGGTCGACTAAAGTTCGCGAACCTTCGTTGTGTGAGATGCATGAGTAATAGCGCTAGCAGTGGCGTTAACGTCAACCGAGAGTTAGCGAACTTCATGGCATAGTTTGCACGACTGGTTAAGACCTAACAATATCTTGTCAAGTTCCGTGCTTTTTATTAAATACAACCACTTATCAACACTGACTTTACACTACACTTTCAAGACTATTGTGAGAACCGAATCACGGTTGTTCATTATTTACATTACCGTAGACGTTTCGGGCCCACTTCTTTTCTCGTATGGTTATATAATGACTTCTATCAAGAGTTCTTACGAGTTGACTTCTTCGAAATTGGACATCTTCAATCTGATATGTTTACAGAAGCGATAAGACTTATCTCAAGTCGTATTTCATATCTTTCTCAAGTTATTTTTTAAGTGGATGAAAAAATCTGTATTTGCTTTGCCAACAAAATCTCCAGTGATATATTCTAACTTACAAATCATAATTGCATACTTATCATTAGAAAGATGCGAAGGACCAAATTGCACTAGAAAGGTGCAAAAATACCATATCAAAAGGACAAAGTCTACAGATAGTTCCTGAGACCAGCACAAAATGTCAAGTCTCTGGTCGAATGCATAAGAGAGCAGCACTGTGTCGTACCATTTGTTTTGCATTCAGGGAAAGGAGTGAAACAACGTATAATTCTGCAAACTACAAAATACACTGCAAAGTGTAGAGGGGAAAGAATCATATTGTGAACTTGAGACTGGTCATAAAATTCCGGAATTGAAGAAAGGGAAGCATGTCAAACACATAGAGTCTGAAATGTTCCAAGTTAAGTAAATTGCGACCGAAAGGAAGACAGATCTACAGGTAATAAATCCTTATTTGCCTAAGAAAGAGCATAAACAGCGTCACAGGCAACTCTGTAAAGAATAAGTGGTACATAGCACTTGGACTTCGTACCTTTCACAAAATATGTCCTTTTTTATTCATTTTATAGATTTCATGGAATTTTCATTTTGCGTGACGAAGTGTTATCTATTTGTTACAATTGTACAGTTTGAAGAATAAGGAAATAAAAATTTGTAGTTTACAGTTTTTTTAAATAATAACATTGTGTTAACAAATTTGGCACTTTGCACTTTCCTACTGATAAGTATGGAATTGTAAACAGCTAAAATTCCAAATTTGAAATAAATATATTGCATCAAATTAATTTTATCTACAATTATGTTCAATTTGACGTAAACTTAATTTTATCAAAATTCAGAGAAAATACACGTCTTTTTTTCTATAATGCGTTACCTAATTTTCTCTGTACACTCCGTGTGCCCGGGTGACAATTTCTCAGAAGNATGTAAGTTAGAATATATCACTGGAGATTTTGTTGGCAAAGCAAATACAGATTTTTTCATCCACTTAAAAAATAACTTGAGAAAGATATGAAATACGACTTGAGATGCGTCTTATCAGGCTTCTGTAAACATATCAGATTCGAAGAAGTCAACTCGTAAGAACTCTTGATAGAAGTCATTATATAACCATACGAGAAATTAAAGTACGATGAAGACTGCAGCACTTTGGTCACCTACTAACCCGAAATATCTCCCGGAGTACAGAAGCGTCGCCGAGTACAAAAACCCTTTTGTATATTTCTACGTATAACATACCGAACCCACCCCTTAATGGAATAACTCTAACGGAATACGAAACCAATCGTGCAAAAAAAAAAAAAAAAAACTTAAAAAACCACGAAGCGTCGGTGTTAAGGTTATTGACCCCTTTTTGCGTTAGACATATTGAGAAGCGACATATATTATGTTAGCAAAATGTTGACACATGTTAGATCTGCACCTACCATTCAGTGGCAGATGAATAAGTTAGACACATAAATTACTCATTAATTACGAGGATCAGTACTATTTAAACGACTAAAAATGTGAATAAATCTTTATTGTAGTTAATGTGTTTGGGATAGGGTAAAGTGGCAAAATTAAATGGAGTTTGAATTTTCTCTACGAGAAACTATTATTTACACAGTTACCTTACTCAAATTTAGAATTCTAAGAGGCACAACATATACAGCATGGTATATACTATATTATTGTTATATATTTTAGTGAAGCTTCTGAACTAAATTTTTAAAATGTTAAAGAGAATATTTACAAAATAATGAGGAAAACTTTTTTCAAAAATAGATAAATAGTTTCAATGATAGTTCCGAAGATTGTGTAGAATTAAAGTTTTTCCCTGTAACAGATATTTTTAGTGGCAATTATGTTTTAAGAAGATATTTCATTTTGAAGCGAACAAGATTTGTAATATTTTTATTTTAGTAAAAATAAGTCCTATGCAATTCATTAGTTTTATGTTGTTTATCTGGAATGCATCTTCATGATAATCGATCTTCTTCAGCCACTCTTCAAAGTATCCATTCGACGGAAAACAAATCTTCATCTAAGGCATTTTACAATTATAAACCTTTTAATCGCAATCGTTGTTCATATCCTCTGCACAACTAGCAATAAATCTCCTCTTCCATTTTGTGAGCTAAATATGCGAGTAACAACACTTCATTGATGGAAAATAGTTAACATCTCATCCACATCAAAAGAAGGAAAATGAAATAAATAATTAATCAGAAATTCGCAATTTTTCTTCCAATATGATAAAACATGTTTATAAGGACAAACAAATTAAGTAGGGTTTCGGTCACTGTAGAGACTTATTTGAAGGAAACTAGAAGAAAAGGCTTAAAAGTAATGGCGATACATTGAAATAAAATTAACGTATCAACGATACTCCTTAAATTTGGTAAAATCCTTTTCTGTTTTTACCGGGAATCGATAATACAAATATATCAATGTTCATTCCTCGGGGTTGATGGACATGTATGAGTGGTTGTCGTCTTATAAGGGCTTTAACGAACTTAGAAAAGAGATAATTTTCCGTCAAGTGAAAAAGGTGACGAGCTGGGAATCGAACCCGGTCATCTGTTTTGGTCGCAGGAGTGTTAACCACTACACCACCAGTTCGCCTTCCAAAACTGCACACCATTTCCACACAGACCTAAACCCCGGAAAACCTGAGACACGTCCCCATACAGGAGATAAGTGAACCAGGCGGCACACAATGCTGTGGGCACTTTATTACCGGTTTCACACGTACCTACGTGTTAAGGTTCGTTATGTACATATTTCTTCCGTGTACTCTACACGTGGAGGAGATATGTGACAACGTCGTTTGGTCAGGTGAAAATGACGACGAGCCGGGAATCCAACCCGGTACTCCTGCTTACCGGGAGGGAACAATTTACTGAAACGCAGTGTCTAAAAATTTGAGAAGAACGAACTTCTCGCCATGATTTTGTAGAATTATACAACCACGTCCATTCAAATCAGAACTATCTTCCCCTTTCCACAAACAAAATTTCGAAATCGTTCTCACGATTTGACGATGGTTTCTGCAATAGACCACATCACTAGCACATACAATTCAGTAGCATACAACGCACAGCTGCTACGTTCAAAGAATGAATATTTTTATGCAAATGTAAAAAAAAAAAACTTCATCTAGTAAATCTTCGTTGTGTGCTTTATTCGAGAATTTTCCGTAACCCTTCGAACACATTAATTTTCCACGCGATTACGAGGAAACTATCAATTCCGATTACCGTGACATCACAGGCAGTGAAATCTCTTATCTTCCCATAGCACTGGGGTCTTTCCTTGTATAATAGGCAAAATAAAATCGATCAACTCAGAATTTTCCAAAAACTTTATTTCTTAGTTCATTTACATTAAAACCTAAGATAAAGTTTATCTGTTCCATAATTTTGTCATTCAATTACTCTGAATCCGTTTTATACGGAAGCTAAATCGCGACAAGTAAACGCGAAATAATAAAAAAAAACATGAAAAAATGAATCGTTATACTTCTATACGCGTAAGATTTTTAATGTTTAGAGGCCACTAGTAAGCCGTAGTAATCCTTACTTTTATTCGCCAAAAAATATTTTAAAGTCAAAAGATAAAGAATGTTACTTTTAAAAATTTCAATTCACCAACATATTCTCCAAAATCTGACTTACGATATTACATAACATTTTATCGAATGCATTTCGTAACTAACAAAAATTAAAATAATTTAAAGTAAGATGTTTATTTTTGCAAGTTTTGCCATGATACAAATATGAATCATGCGTTGTCTGACGTTTGGCGTAGTTTTGCTCAGCATTGACACGACCTGTTGATAAGAACAAGAACTATTTTCCTGCATGCTAGTATTATATCTTATTATTCATATAAATTTAGTTGTATATGTACTCAACCCTAGCACGGTAGTATACTCGTACAATACTTCTGTAGCCCTATCCTGGTCCGGGTTTTTCTCCGGTTTTCCTTCGCGTAGAGGCGGAATTTTTATAAAGACTCGGAAAGCTCTTGCCTAGAGACGGCATCAATTGAAAGAATTATTAGCGAATTTAGCGTTGTTTAATAGTGAGGAATTATCAACAATACTTTCCGAATTATTTATAGCTTGATAATAATACGTATTTGTGAAATTACTTTCTTGTGTTTTATTAAATACAATATTTGTTGGTATTATGTTAATACTATAACACGTGTCGATTAATTTTTTTTATCGTTAGGAGTATGTTGAAATGTTAAATCCGCCTCTGCTTTAGGGCCCTTGATCGGAATTGATGGGATGGTCCCTTGCTTGCTTCCGGAGGGTAAATTATCCTCCAAGTGGTCATACGCAGTTTGTAACTGCCTTTTCGACAATAAAGTTTTTTTTATAACATTACGACTAGAGTCGAGCGCAGTGACTTCTCTTCCGGGTAAAATGCCCGCAAGGGAGGTAAGATCATGACGTATGTGGTGATGTAGTTCACCCATCACCCGCGCACCAGCGCACGGTGTCTGCAACACTTTCCATTAAGGTACATAATTCTCCCCCTAATACTTGTTACACATCACTTGTACCTCTCCCCTTTATTATTTCACAGATTTATAATTAAGGTGGGAACAGCATTTGATCCAAGTTAGAGAATTTACTGAAATGTATTATTGTTTTGTTTATTTTTATTCTCACTGTTATAAATCACAACGATACAAATATTAATGACGAAAGAACATGATTTAATTACTATCTATCAGTTAATAATAGAGTACAAACAAGACTCAGAAACTCGCTTGACTCCTTTGACATGCATCAGAGCATGAAGTACAAACATGGCGGCCGAGCACAAGGTTTCGTGATTTATGCATCTCACCTCGGAAAAGAATAAAATGTATTTCTCAAATGTCCTACGGTGACCTTCAGATAAAAGTGATGTAAAAAAACAGTACGGAAAATTTACTACAATTCAAAGTGAACTTCCATCTCTTTCTTGATTTAAAAGTTGGTCTTCCTTTGTAAATAAGTGTTTCCTCCACAAGACGCAAAGTATTTCACCATTAATTATAACTGCAATCATTTGATTTAAATGACCGGTGAAGTATGTTTTTCTAACGTTGACCCACAATAATTACATGTTACTTTGTTTATTTACGTCGATTTAAGATATTTTAGTGATTTAATTCTATCTACGCTAGTACTACCTTAAATCTGTTTAGTGCATGTCGCATAATGTTCAACATTATGCCAGTTCACGCAGGTTTTCCTACACTACACACACCAATGGAAATTCACCGTGTACGAACGTAACGTATTATTAAAAAGATGCATTGTTCAAAAACCCTTATAAATACTATATTCATAAACAAATCATTACTGAAGAAAATTAAAAAATATGTATACTAAACGCAATAACAGAATTTCATTAAGGACAGAATAATTCATAAAAACAATTACACGTAAATCATTGTTATATTTAAAGGACGCTGAGTTTCACCATCATTTAAATAATGTTATTAAAAAGACTAATAACAGAAGCAATTAGGGAAAATTTTTACACCAGAAATAGATAAATGTTCCCGAATATGTATATCACATAATAATAAACACAAGTTAAAGATGTTTTAAAATCACAATATCGACACCATTTTATTTTATCAAATTAAAGAGAATGAGATACTGAATGAGAGTCATGCTCAGGTTGTGAATAACCAATCTAGAAGTTTGTTACAAACTTTTATCAAAAGTAACCAAGATCGCGGTACGAAAATTAAATAATTTATAGTCTCTTTACACCCGTAGTAGGTCACGGGAACACGTGAGCAGAATATCGGGGTGGAATATGGGGAGGTCGAGATGCAATTGACGGACACAGAATTTTAATGTGAGCCCTTGCTTTTTTCCATATATTGCTGGCGCTCACCTTAATTTGAGTACACGAATAAAACACTTTTTTTTAAGAAAAAAAATTGCGATAGGGAAAATAGACTCCATTTGTGAAAATACGTTGGATGAATATCAATAACTGAGAAATTATTGAATAGCATGTGTTAATAAGATACCCAAAGAAATTGTTAGTGATGTAATATATCGAAATTTAATACCGGATATGATTTGACCTTATTGGCAACTAAACATTGTTATTTAAGAAAAGAGAACTATGAACTAATTTGCCCGAGTTAATTAGAGATAGCTCTCTGTTGAATATTATTTGCTTTCAAATTGAACATATTTGAATAATTGCTTTGAATAAGTCTTCGGAGCTTCTGCTAATGTGACTAGGGCTGCCTATAGTATCGAAAATGTATCTGAGTGGGATATAATAATACAACTGCATAACTACATTTATTTGATACTTTTATCACATATTATGCAGCCATACCACCAAATAACTAACCATCAAACGGCGAGTCAAGCCTCCTTGGTAATCTTTTTTTAAAAAATTGGTTTATCCTTTATCCCGGTCTCTGGACTCAAAGATCGTTACCCGGTTTTAATTCTCTCTCATTCGTCTCTCTTTCATATGATCTCTTTCTTACGTATCATTACCTGACGGGTGCAACAACTATCCAACATCTGTTTTCAATGCTTGCCTTACACACATCATTATTGTTATAATCTCCTGGAATTTTCCAAAAAATTCTTCATTCCGTAGAAGATAAGGCCAATTTTCGGATGTATAAACTCCTTCCTTTTTCATAAATAGTAATAATTCTTGTGTTTCCTTGTCATTATATTTACAGTCACATATTATATGGTCTTTTGTACCTTCCCCACATAAACAAATATCACTGTCAGGTAACAAATATTCATGTCATCATGACCTGTCATAATTTCTAGTACATGTCTTTCTTTTTTTTTCTCTTTTTTGAAAAGTTGAATCTCAACACGTAACAGCAAATATTTGAGAAGAAATCTAGAATATATTTATTTTAACGCTGAAAAATGTCAGTGTTTGAGCATTTGTAAAAGAAGCATTATATAGAGTACGTGAAAGATAGGAGTCAGAATTACTTTCCCATTTTTTACAATCGACTTTGAAGTGTTCGAACAATATAACGATATCAAAAAACTAATCATAAACAAGTTATTATTGCGAGTTTGTCCAATGTGACTTTCCCCTTTTAAATTAATTGGCAATTGTTTGATTCTGATGTATGTACTTTTTCTCCTTTCTCAATTTAAAAAAATGGAAATATAATTTGTCTCTTAGGATTTATTTCATTTAATGCACATAATTACTTCATTCTACTCATTGTAACTTTAATACTCATGTTTGTTTGGAAAATAAATAATGCATTTAAATAGTGAAGTATTGTTGACCATTGTTCAACTTAGATGTTGTTTTTCTTGTGTATAACAACTGACGTGAGCCTACACCACCTGAAGACCTACACAAAGGATGCAAACGTTGTGTATATTATTTTATTTTTAGTGTAAATATGTCTTTGTATTAAAAAATAGCGTCGTTTGATTTGTTATCAAAAAACTGTCCTTCACTAAAGAACTGCGATGTAAAATTGGATTCGTACAAAAGTAATACTTTTCTATTTTCTACAATTTACTTGAATATGTTGAGATGTAGTAATTTATTGATGTGATATAAATTAAAGACGTCACGAGTATTAAGGGCTCTAATGACCTCCACGTTGGCAAGCCTGAAAGTCCCAAGAAAAAAACATACGAGTATTGAGTTTTTCATAAACATTAATTTTAATTTGTCTTTATTTTACAAAACAGTTTTCTTGTCCGTATTGACAAATGTTTACATTGTGTAGGGATTCAAGGATGGTTATTCTCTTGGTATGCGAGAGATAAGTGATTAAATTTGTCAGTCGGCCTTACATATTTTTATTACCCCCAGAGTTCGTCGAAATAATTTTTTTAACCATTCCGTACGCAGAAAATGTTCAATAGGGTCATTTTCAGCAAAACGTTGCTTTCAGTGCAATATGACTCCTCCATGTCATGTCCCTCCAATTTTCAATTTCTTTTTATCTGACTGATATTCTCACGCTCGATATGATCCATATATTTAAACAAATTTCGATTTATCATTTTCACGCGAAATAGTGAAACTAATACTGAGAATGTCATTTATTCCACCAACCTTTTTTTAGATACATTCAGTAATTTCAGGAACTATAATATTTTTAACCACTGATTTATATAGAATTTCATTTAGCTGAGAATGGCCCAAATAAAATATCTAGAGAAAAAGAATACCTATCACACAAAAAAAATTACAAATAGAAAATCAGAGAAATGAATGTGATAAATAGCTCTTAAGGTGGNGGGATTTATATTTATTCTAATTGTTTCATACAATATGAATAATAACGAAGAAAAAACATGATTTAATTTAGTACAGTTAATAATGTAGTACAAACAAAATACTGGAACTCGCTTGACTCGTTGAAAATGCATTAGATCATGTTCAAACATGGCGGCCGAGCGAAGCCGTTTATGTATTTCACCTCAGAAAAAGTTAAATAACTTTCTCAAATGTCCGGCGACCTGTAGATAAAAGTCATGGGGAAAAGTACCATGGAAAATTTATTGCAAATCTAAGCATACTTTCGTCACTTTCGCCATTTAAAAGTTGGTCCTTTTTGAAAATACGTGTTTTCTCTATAAGACACAATGTATTACATCGTCAATTATAATTGCAGTCATTTAAAGTATTACATCCGTCACAGCGACCAGGCATAAGTGCCCCTAAAAAATGTTTCAAATGATTTTTTAAACCAATCACTATCCAGTGGCGTTGAATTTTCATATCGTTACAGCGAAAAAAATGAATTATTTGACTTTAAAATAATATGGGCTTATAAGGAGAAACTTTCGCGGGTTATGTTTTTTGATATTGTGGCAAAAGTACTGGTTTAACATAGCGAGAAAGAAACCTACTAAAACATAGCAAATGAAAATAGGAACGTAATAAAGTTAAGGTTTTCATACATTTTTATAAGACAAATTCACCGAAAAGTATGGAAAATACTGTTCTTACGGAAATGGCAGCCGCATCACGTGACTGAAGACAATGCGACCCTTGTCGTAGAAAGAGTCAAACGACAAACTAAATTTATTATCGAGTTTTAAAATCACAAAATAATTATCCTAATCCAATACTAAAATTCGGTAGAATGAATTATTAATGAATAAGAACGGCTTTGGTGAATATTTCCAAATGTTGTGAATAGTTGACAACTTGTCTTCAATCAACGCGATTATAATGACTTAAATGGCCGGTGAGTTGAAATCAGTTATTTCAGGTTTAAATAAGTACATGTTAGTTTGTTTATTTACGCCGATTTCAGATATTTTAGTGATTTAGCTCTACCTACACCTGTACCACCTTAAAGCCCATCTTTACGTTTTGCTGAGAATTGCCGAATAGCTAACAGTTCTCCTTAAATAAAATGTAGTTTAGAGAAAGCAAGCAAACAAGTGTACGCTCTCCGGAGAACAAGCCTATCTCGCGACTGTTACCTGTCTGCACAGCAACGTCCGGGGCGCGGTGACATTATCTAGTGTTTGCTCCGAGATATGTGAGCCTCCGGTTGGGTGCGTAGGTGGCGAGGCCGTGAGCCCGCTCGAGCATTCTCTCATGAGACAAAAGAACGTAGAAACATCACGCGTAAGCTCCATTCCCATTCGTCCGTTGGATTTAACAATGAGAAATCTGCATTCAGTGCAGAATATCAATAACAATGATCATAATATTTTTAAGTCGTAACAAAATTGGTAGAAACTGTTTTTATACAAACTTTTAATAACTATTCGATTGTGGTTTCACTTCCTCAACTTTCTCCAGAACAAAACGCTGTTTAATCAGTGGAATACCGCACAGCTTGACTCGAAAATATTCAAATATATTACTTCCCAGTTTCCTTTTCTAACCTTAAAACAGCTGTCTTTGTTTATTATTTTTCGTGCTATGACCCACGTACCAGAAAAAAATAAATAAGGTACTTATAATTATATGAATATTCCACAATGGGGTACCTTCGCCTTATGAGAATCTTTTTGGAGATACTATGTTCAAGGTATACACAGACGTTTTGACATTATTTATATTACGTGAAGAAATATAAAATGAATATATTTTAATAATAAGCTCCGCAGCTATTTGTTTTAGTCATATAAAATAATATTAAATTATATATTAATATCAAATTTGTATGTTATTATTTTTTGTACCCTTTGGAGGCCTCCCCAGGATACGGTCCGAGACCCCATAGTCCCGTATAGGTATTGATATTCGAGACTTTAGCATAAAATTCCACTTAACTTTACCGACAGCGGTGGTCTAATGGTAGCGTCTTCGCTTCCACGATCCCATTGGCTGAGCGGTAGAGCGTGGGTTCAAACCCTGCTCTTGGCCGAACTAGGTGAGGTTTTCAGCTGGGGTTTCCCTCACCTACTCCAGACGATTGTCGGTTCGGTACCATAAGTTCCCCGGCAACACAACATCTCTCCTTCCCAATTCCCTCACCCAAGTCGAACGTTTAGGTGGAAAGAGCAGGCCTCATGGCCTGAATCTCGCCAAAAACGCATTAAATAAAACAATAAATAAGTATGCAATAACAACCAAGAAAGAAAGCACGCACCCGAAAGTCCAACGAATATTTTCCGAAATGTCTTGAGAATATTTTGTATAAAAATGGACGTTTTTCACCTATATTTCGTTTTGTCGTAATTTTACCTTAATTCATCGGTAAAATTTGTTAACTGAGTTTTTCTCTTTGCACAACTGAACTTCGTAGTGATATAAGAGATTATGGACACAAACTCATATGCTTCGTAGTAATCGCTGTAAGCCCATAATCTCCTTCGTGATTATTATCATGTCGACGAATAATCGATACCAAACAACCATAATCGATACATAATTCAAGAGCAGATGAGCCAATACACCATGTAAATTAATGTCAATAACAGGAACTCCACGTTTTAATGAGAAATTAAAACTAAAAGAAAAAATATTTCAACATTATTCCACACATGTGGCAACCGATCCACCTGTTGAATGTTTCGAAGTCATAACACATTTCTTCCAAAGTTCGCGAATCAACAAAAGATAAGCATTGCAAACAAGAAATGCACCTCTGATAAGTCGAAACGGAAAAAGCCACTTCAGTGCATTCAGGTTTATCGCGATCAATCATTACTTCAAATTTCGATTCTGTGTGGTTATATAAAAAAACCAAAAACAAGTTCGGAAGCGAGATGTAAAAATAAGATTAAAAAACCGATTTTAGGGCCGAGTTTTTGTATATTCTGAGGTAAATATCGTTTTTCCGATGACATTTTGTTACATTATGTTTATTATGCACGACACCTCTAAAGATGAGCGTGACACGAAAAATTATCGAAAATGTGAGGTAAGAAAGGATTTTATGAAAATTCGCCTATAAGGGTGTAAAATAGGAAATTGGAGTTTTCTAAAATCTTTTTCTCAATTATATCCGTGAAAATGAGGGATTATTAGACACCAATACTATCAAACCTCCACCATCAATTGATAACATTTTCACTGGATATCAGTGTGAGAGAGAATAATGTTATAGACACATTACAAAATACACGTGA
The DNA here is from genome assembly GCA_002313205.1 of Laupala kohalensis. Classification (NCBI taxonomy): domain Eukaryota; kingdom Metazoa; phylum Arthropoda; class Insecta; order Orthoptera; family Trigonidiidae; genus Laupala; species Laupala kohalensis. Next base: position 98,139 of record NNCF01129454.1, read on the forward strand.
TCAAAGGTGCGGGTACTCAGCTAGTAGTGAATAAAATAAAATGAACAATGAAATTTAGTGTGAAAATCAAGAAGAGCTAATAACATAGAACGTAAGATTTATGGCAAATTTCTGTAATATACGCGTTTAATTAATTAATAGTGTTTTATCAATGTCGAATAATTATGTTTCTTCAAGATACATTCTAAATTTAAAATAAAGTCGAGTGCTGCTAGTAATAATAAACAAACAATTTCATTCAGTTAATACCTCAAGAGCACTTCAACACCACCTCCAAAAGACAGGTTCCGGTTGGTAATCCTGGAAACAGGTGTGCAACAGAGAGCTAATTTAAGCAAAGCCGAACACAACACGGTTCTTCTGTTCTTCTTTCTGAAAGCGTTCGGTTGTTTGTACGCGAAGACAGATCTGCTTTTCATCGGGGTCTGAATTAACTACGTGTTCACACGACGTACGTCTCACTACGGTCTCTGGAATACAAACTGTGAATAACACAAACTTCACAATTTTCGAACGAATAAAAGTAAGAGATACGACACTGTATAAGAATTGATGAAGAAAGGAGATAGGACGTGGTCATGAAATGAAAATTCTAGGCTGATTTTTTTTAATTTTTCAGGAAAACATAAGAAAAACATTGAAGGACTGTTTCATAATAAAAATACGATTATCAAAACAAAAATTTCCCCTAATAAATCTTCATTAAACTTCAACAATAGTTGGTTCAATTATACAGTAAATTATCCTCACATGGTTGTGCGTTTCATGAGGTTTTCACTTCAAAAAATGATGGTTTTCCTCGACTAAGAATAGACGCTACGCGAATGAAGTTCATTCATTGCTCATATTTTCACTCTCAAGTTGTTCCCGCGAGGGAATGGTAATCCGCTTTAAAATAAAAAAAGAATTCGTACAATGTTTTTGCTTCCGGTTTTCCTCGTGTAGTTTGATAAATTGACTAGATGATCTCGAACCTTTTTAGAGAAAGAAAACTTTTCTTAATACGGGAGTTCTGACTATTTTTTTCGTGATTTATTGATGATTTATCCAATGTCGGATTAAGGGGGTCTTTCGGAATCAGACCCCCCATCCACCTACTCATAAGTTATAACTAAAATTTTATTCTATTTGTAAGAATATAAAATATTTTATAGCTCCATATTTGCTTTGCCTGGTAAAAATGATTTCAAAAACAATCTCAAATTCAATTTAAATTGCCATCAATTCGCAAGAATCTTACCATATCCTCTGTCACCTCAGATACCTGAGATCCCCCACCCCCGCGAGAGAAAAAAAATCCGTATCCGCCACTGATTTTGTCCAATAGTTCCTAAAAAACGAGTTGAATGGGATTGTATACACTCATTTCGTAATCCAAGTACAAGAAGCTCGTAAACTATTAATGAACCCATTCTAAGAAATACGGAGTATTTACCCGTCCGACAAAAACAATCGGACAAAAACATCGTACGCGAACGGAGCGAAACTGAAGACCTTTTACTCTGACCTCTCCCCCACATTTCTTCCTTTCCACCCCCCTCATCACCCCCCCCCACACACACACACAAACACATCGCCTTTCCTCTCTCACATTCATCCACAACCGCATCCACACAACCGTTGCCTGATGCTCCTTCCTCAAGCGGAGTACGTCATGTACGTATTTTCACCTACCAGTGATTTTCCTTAAGAGTCAAACCAAGCATGTCAGGGGTATCGACAACAGAACGACTTGGCAATGCGGTAGAACCCATCTTAATGGTCGTCGGATCAACCAGCCCTCGGATTAACCGACTTATAACCGTAGAACAGTTATTCTTTCTCTTCTTTGAGTATATTTTGTAAATATGTTTATATTAATTGTATATATTCGTGTCCTGACCGTTGGTTTCCCGTGGTTCCCAACGGTGCTCAATGAATCGATAGTTGCAGTGTATTTAAAAGGTACTTTACAACTAAATTAAATAATGCTAAAAAGTACTAGTACGATACAAATCACAAGTAAATAAAATTACAATAATTTTAAGTTCAAAAATAATTTTTAGTTTGGCAAAATTAAAACTGCAACTGTCCATTCAATGAGAGTGAATACCAGGGTATGCATTGTATGCACAGCCCGCGACTCTCCTTCAGGGGCATTGGAAAGGCGTACAGGCAAAACAACCTCGCCACACATTTGTACATAATTAATATTTTTTTGTAAATAAAGCGCCCTATTGAAATTGAAATATAACTGTGGAACAGTTATTCCTTCTCTTTCGACTTATAATAACAGGCAGATAGCATTGATTGTTTGACGGACCTTTCTTGGAAAGTTCCTTAGAAATACCCTACGTTAGGTGTCTGAGTTGTGGGAGACCAGAGCGGGGGAGGGAGTTGCCCAGTTAAATACCTCTCTTGCTTCCGAGTCTATTTTTATCTTAAATAATTTTTTCGTGTTCGTCTTTGCATGTACGTACATAGTTGCAATGATGTCTCGTTTGCTTATTTGTGCTTGATAATTGTGGGTACCTTTTGCATGAAAATCGAAAATATATTTTTCAAGGGAACCTCAGATACACAGGCCAAGGTCTTGGTCTCGAACAGACCGGTGTTTTACTGTAGACAGACCGGTGTTTTACAGGTAGACTAAGAATTTTCCTATTTCCCAAAAGATTTTCTCATACCAACTACATGAAACCACAATGTATGTCTAAATTGTCAAAAAAAAATTGTCAAAAAAATTACCATTTGCATATGACCATATAATATATAATTTTCAGCAACAAATTCTTGTCTAGACCTATTCTCTTCAACTGAAAGTACAGCTTCTCAAATATTTTATACCGTAAATTTGTAGCATGAGATAAAAGTCTGCGCTTTGCTTTGACGCGTACGCAAAAAAATACTGAGGCAATTTGCATAAATTATTTCCAGCTTACATTACAAGTATTAGTATGTGAATGATGTTTAACCTTTTTGTCCTTCCGCCTCACATAACCTCACAATTGAACTCTGGCGGACACATTAGTAAGCTTCATACTCAACAGTCACACGAGTGAAGGTTCACGTCAACTGATTAGCAGCAAACTTCAATTCTTAATGTCCTCCCGTAATTCATCAATATTAACCATGTAGCAATAACCCTTAAAAAAGTTTTTTTGAAATTTCAAACAAATTCCTCGATTATTTTTTTCGATTTCGATGCAACAGGCTTTCCTAATAATTCACTTTTATTAGCATAGATTAACTTTACGATTCTGTGTTCCCTCCAAATTCTGGAGCAACCTCGCTCACAAAAAGGAAAAGAGAACTCATTACTAATATTTCTAGTACATCTTTGAAGCACCTTATTAACACAAACAATATATCAATGATTACTCACTATCTAACTATGAAATAACTGATACAAAAACATACCCAACAAGTCTTATTATAATACAAAACAACAATAAAACTGCATGATATGGAACCACATCATCATCAATTACCACCAGCCATAACGTCTAAACACAACCCACTACATCTCTACAACCTTCCTGGTGTAGGTCAATAACTAAAACAAAAATAAAAATGGCAATTCATAAGTTCAGTCATGGCGAAACTACCCTCCCACTGCTGCCAACCCATTTGTCAATAATATTTTGTACATGTTATTTTTGTCAGTAACAGTTTGTATATTACACGTTCTATCACTTAAATTAGGGATGTGAACCATTTCTTAAATTAATGTTTGTTTGTTTTTATATTGATGACCAATCCTCGAACATATCGTTCCGTTATATAATGTATATAGGTCAAGATCAACATCATAAAATTCCTTTCTTTGACCACCCCTGTCTCAGAAGCGACCGCTCCCCACAGTAATCGTGTTCCGGAGTCGCAAGTCGTGAGCAAGAGCGGCGCACACGGGTCATGAAGGGAGCCTATTGAGTCTGTCTCACTCACCCCCTTCTCGCATTCACACTCACAGTGGAGCATCGCTACTCGTCATTCGCACACATGTGGTGCAGCGCGTGTGATTCCTGGTGCGTGAGACCTAGGTAGAGCGAGGAATATAAACGCCGTTCCGAAAACATCGGTCCTTCAGAGAGTAGAGTCTACTAACTCGACGCACACCTTCCGTATTTCCCCACCGACAACCCGAAGTACGTCAAAGGGGAAGTGAAGCTTCTTTGGTGCAAAGCGCGACCTGNACCGTCCCACCAGAGTCATAGTTTGCAGAACAGCTAGTAGCTACCGGATTAGACCGAGCGTTACGTTGCGAGTCTCATACTAACCAGTCTGCAAACTATGGTTGGGTCCGCTAATGGGATGGTCACACTTACCACGGAAACGATTTTATCGCCCCTTCAGTGTACACTGCCCCCACCGGTGGCGTAGGTGGTAGTGTTGTCGCTCACCACCAAGTCATCCCGGGTTCGATTTGTAGCTTTTCACATTAATGTCCCATATCGCTGTGACTACTGAAAAGCCAACTCTTCTTTCTCTATCCAGCTCCTCCTAGTATCAATAACTCTAACTATTACTAACTACTTCCACTAACACCTCCACGTGGGCCAAGTTGTTGGTAAACCCAGCTAACTGGCCAACCTTACTAACAATAACCCTACCACCCAACTCCTACCACCTATCGATCCATATAGATAAGCTCCATTTCCCATTTACAAATACAACGTACACTGCCCTTCGTCGAACCTCGGTGGACGGTAGGAAAGGTGCCCAACATATTAGTTGACCCTCCACTCTGAATGACCAATGTTTTCAGAACAGCGTTTATTTCTCTCCTCTTTCACCCCCGCGTCCTCACTGACCGATCTATGGGCGAGGGGACTAAGGCGGTTATAGGTCCCCACCCCCCATTGGACCTGAACTCTCAACAGGTAACAATTAATTCATTTCGTTACTATTTAATATTGTTAATTGTTGATTATCTATTGTGAGAGTTGATGTATTTTATTTAAAAGATAATATTTATACAAGTTGTGTTGTAAAAACATGCTTTTCAAAAAGAATTGCTCCCCAGGTCCCTGCCCGGTTACCCCTTGACTACAGTCTAGATCCGCCACTGAGAGCCGACGCTCAATCTGCGCACGCGAACCCGTTGCTACTAGTTACCCACAAACATTAAACAATAAATACTACAAATGTAAATAACTACAAAAGTAAATAAGCTAATAAAAGTACAAAAAATTGAAGCAAAATCGTTGGAACCGTTTTTGAGAAATATTCGAAAGAGTACTTTGATCTTCATGTGAAGAACCCTTTGTTTTAAAGTATAAAAAATTAGAGCATGTGCATCGACAACAAGTAAATTCTACCGTAAATACGAAATAGGAATTAATTACATTCATCCATTTACTCACAATCGCTGCGCACAGACGGACAGACGTTAAACCTAACCCCACTTCTTCTGAATGAGGGATCGCCAAAATGGAGGATTCCGTCGAAATCTCGCTTTCGAATATTTTTCACGATTACGAAACTTTCTAAATACTACGTAGATGAGAATGTAAAAGCAAAGAGGTTTAAACCAGCAAACCCAGTGTTAATGCCTTCTGATTCTATTAACAACTTCTCATTACTACTATTAATTACAGATACGATGTTGGTCGGGTTCTTGCACATTAGAAAATGACGGTCCAAGTGAAATAAGGATTCGATAGAACATTCTGGTTTATATGTCTCTGAGAATCACGACTATTCTTCTAATTTTTCTTTCGCAGGTAATTAATAAAGAAATGAAATATTGAACTAATAATAATATCCTGTAAAAAGTGCCAGTACGGGTAAATAGTTAAATTGACATTGATACGTGTTTGGAAACACGTTGACACAGCGATAAAGAAGCGTAAGAGATAAGCGAGCAATTAGACTGATATCGACGTCAAATCAGGGGGAAAGTGGTGGGATCAGGTGGAAAACGGAAAAGAAATTCTGAAGTCGGATATTACTATGTGATCGCATACGAAATGTAGTCCACTTTCAAAAAATAAAATAAATCACACCAAATTTAATGGTGGGTTTTAATACAAAATTAAAATTCAGAATAAAATGTCAATCCTTGTCCCCTTCAGAAACATTATTTTCTCTCTTTCACAGCGTTTTTCAGATGAATTATTTTTAAAGAATCCAACTTCGAGAACTCATTAATTGTGAACGATGTAATAGAACAATTGTTACAAAAATATTGTTTCAAAAATGTGAGGTCATTCTTCTTGTAAATATTTATTTCGACCTTGTTGCGATATACAATTTTTGTTTTGTATATCAAGTTTTCAGTCTGGATTATTGTTTTTTTGGTACGTGAAGTTCATTTGTTCTTCCTTTTGTTACCAACATAAAATTAACATATTTGTTTATATCACATTCACCTGACGGTGACAAAAATTCACTGTTGAAATGTTGTGATATTCAATAAAAATTGTCTATAAACATGATAGAAATAAATATTTTTATTCTTCTAGATAAAGTACCAATCAAAGAAGGGAAGGTATATTCAGATATACTTCCCCTCAATACGCGACTAGAATTATCCAAACTATTAAATCACTTTCTGGACCAACAAGCTCTAACACTATTTCACAATATCAAAGGCGAAGAAAGGTTCTTCCAAATTTTTATTTCAATTCAATTCAAAAGAGTTTTATTAGACATATTTCTTATATGTATATACAAACAAACATATTGCAAAAATATTGATGGGCCCATGCACCTATATTTAAGCCCGAGGATGCCGTGGGCTGTGCATTCTGTACCCTGGTATTCTCTCTCAACGAATGTTCTAATTGTTTGTTGCTAGCTATTTAAGTTTTACGGAAAAAAGAAACAAAAATGCAACCAGAATAATTAAATTAGGCGGAATAATGCAACTAGAATATTCATTGAGCACCGTTGGGATCCACGGAAAACCAACGGTCAGGATAAGCAAGTACAATACATATATCTCAAGTATGTTTAGATAATGGTAATAAAGTTAACTAAACAGTATTACTATACAGTATTTTCAAATAATGAATAAGAAGAAGAATTAGTCGATAATAACATAAGAAAAGTTTATTTACGTTAATAAAATGATGATGAAATATGAAATTAGTTTTCCAAACAAAATGACCTCGGCATCATTTCAATACTCACAGTAAATTTGAAGCCAGTCACTAAGACCATAGTAGTTCATAATCTCTCAGAGGGTATTAATGAGATTTACTTGAAACAAACAGTTCAAAGTGAATTTCAGATACGGTATCAAAGAGCACATGAACGCCAGTAATCGTAAAACTCCTAATGGTTCCATATTTGCCAGTGATACAAGTCGTACTTATTGAGTTACGTTCAACTCAGGCGTACACATTCATAATACCATTAAAGGTAACTCAATACCCTTGACATTGCTATTTTCAGATACTTCCATCCTCTCACCAAAGACTCAATTAAATACATTATAAAAAGATCAATTTCATCAAGAAACCGAAATTTAGATTTATCACTATTTCAGAATATATAGATATTTCCATTAAACTAATCTCTTTTTGAATATAACTGTTGTTCCTTTTTTTATTTCTCCATGTAAATAAATATCTTATTTTAATTTTTAAAAAATTATCGTCAAAAAAGCAGTAAATAAAAATTTTTTATCGTCAAAAAAGCAGTTACAAACTGCGTATATCCACGTGGAGGACAAAAAACTAATTTACTCTCCGGAAGCAAGCCAGGGACCATCCCATCAATTCCGATGAAGGTTCCTACGGCAGAGGCGGATTGAAATTTCAGCACATTTCTTAGATAAGATTAAACAGTTAGCTACGTGTTATAATAACAACAGAATACAAGTTTGTATTTAATAAACTATTATAAATTGTAACTATTAAAATAACTGTAAATTCGAGATTAATAATTACAATAGGCCGCTTATGCAATTACAATAATAATTGCAACTAATATATTTTCTTACCTCTCCAATCGATTCTTGTTGAGTATTTTATCTAAAAACGTTATCTCTTCTTTACATTAAAATTTCCCCCTCAGTGTATCGTTACGGAAATGTCCAGTGTCTTAAGCATCTATCACGTTTTTTCAATTCATGTTTTGATTGAAGCATCTGTTTTATAACATGTTTTTTCGATGTTATTACCTAATTTAATATACGATGGAATTTCTAGTGGATTATTTTTACTTGAACGGTGAAGCAGTAAAGTGCAATCACAAGCATTTCTAACTCCTCCCTGCGTTTGCTGTCCCCAAATTTCGCGTCTCAAATGTCCGGTACCCGAAGAACCCAATCTCCCACGAAACCGTTGTATCACGCGAATCCCACATCTGTTTCCACCCACTTGCTTCACCCCACGAGAACGTTTTTGGTCCGTGGAATAACAAATGGTAGCAGCACGATGAAACTCGAAAACAATCTGTTTCCACGACATTACCCAACGGAGGCAACACTTAATGCTCTTACTCATCCAAGCGGTAAACCGTTCGGAGCAATAAAACTAGAAAGAATAAAATAAAGACTAAAAAACCCTAGGGTAGAAACAAATAACAGTGATATCTGAAATTTTGTGTAATAGTTTGCGTTGAAAAAAAAATTCAGTAATTATGTAATTCTCCCAATTTCATTTAATTTTAATTACACATACGGATTAGTCTTTAAAAAAACATTAACACTTATTACTATTATTGATGACGCCTACAAAAATCTATTTTTTTTCTTTATTTAGTCAATTTGCACCCCTCAAATACATAAATATGTCTAGGTTTTTCACTAATTTCATTAAACGCTCATTCCGTAATATGTAATTAAAACATCAGTTTAATATCAAAATAGGAATAAATAGTCGNCATTAAACGCTCATTCCGTAATATGTAATTAAAACATCAGTTTAATATCAAAATAGGAATAAATAGTCGACCAGTTAAGAAGACATAGCACTTCATTGTTGACAAATTAGATGTTTCAATCAATAAAGTATCTGAAATGTTGTTACATTAGTTACATTATCTTGATGTAATGGCGCTCAGTCATGCTTTAACTTCGCTCACTTGAAAGTATCTCACAGCAAGACACGAAACGTTGTGTTGATGTTCACCATTCGTTTCAATTCATGAACTATTGTCACGTTCTTCAACATGTTTCGAAATCCTAATGTAACAACATTTTAGATATTTTATTGTTTCTACGAAGCATCTAATTTGTCTGCTTAACTGGTTTATACTAATTACGTAAGTTGTAAATAAGTTTTTGTTCTTTCTTCATAACTATTCTCCCATTTAATCATATTTAGCATCCCTTACATGTTATTCAGGGGAACTGTTCAATGAAAATTACTCTCATAAAAATCGTTACAACAAATAAAAATGGCAATGAATGTAAATACATTTGTATTAATATGAAGCTACCCAACTGGACGAAACGAGTAGAAAACATCATTTGAAGATGATTCTGCGGGGAAACCAAACGATTAACTACGAATCAAAGTCCACGAACTCACAAACTCGCTAATTGCGGGATAATATACACACATACCCACCAGAATCGACTGACTAGATTCACTAAGCCCCTTACGCAAACCCGGCGTTCATCCGAGGCGACTCAATACGAAGGTGGGGGTGCGAAAGGATCAGAAAGGGTTAGCCACCCACGACCCTCTACAGTAGCAATAATCCTCTCTAAAAACCGCTTCAAAAAAAAACCATAGAAGCTGTGGGGAGGACGGGTCCCCTTTTGTGAACCTGTCGCGATCGCATTAAAAGATAATCGGACGGCAGCAACAATACCGTCCATAAAATGTTATCAACCCTTTCGCGAAAGGTCTCGGAAGTAAGAGTTGGTGACGGAGGGGGTGGAAGAGAAGGGCGGAGTATTGTGGGAGTGTTGATTAGTATTGCGGGGGGTGAGTGTGCGTGATGACTGAAGGGGTTGGAGAAGAGAAAAGGGGTTGAGAGGTCTCCTGTGAAATACGGAAATAAAAGATAAAAATGCGAGGATATAATTGGGGTTGCGAGGAAGTACGGAGTGGTATATGCGACACAAGGGTGAGTGAGGGTAGGGTTAACGTAAGAAGGAAAGTTGGGATATAAAGATGTAAGAGGATAAAGCGAGAATAAGGAAAGGACATCACACAATGTCAACGGTATTAATTTCCTCGGGGATGATAGCTGTCGCAACAAAAAACACCCTTTGTATTGTAGTATTTGTAAATGGGAAATGTAGCGTTCTACTGAAGATTATCTACATAGAGCGATAGGAAGTAGGAGGTGGGCCCACATGGATTTTTATAAAGGCTCTTGTCTAGGAGCGGCATCAATTGAAATAATTTTTAGAGAATTTAGTGATATTTAATAGTTATGAATTTATCATTAATACTTTCCGAATAATTTACAGTTTGATAATAATACATACTTGTGAAATGACTTTACTGTGTTTTATTAAATACAAATTTGTTGGTATTCTGTTAATAGCATAATACGTGTCGAACTATTTTTATCGTTAGGAGTACGTTGAAATGTTAAATCCGCCTCTGCCTCAGGGTCCTTGATCGGAATTGATGGGATGGTCCCTTGCTTGCTTCCGGAGAGTAAATTAGTTTGTTATCCTCCACGTGGTCATACGCAGTTTGTAACTGCTTTTTTGACAATAAATTTATTTATTTATACAAAGCAATCGTTTTCTAATCATCAACTCTTGTGAGTTTGATATTTGATTCAAGCGAAAATAATTTCCAAATTCTTATATCTACTGACGATCGATCTAATCCCTAACACAGAAATAACGTCATTGAATGCTTAACTTTATTTTTCTCCGAATCAACATACTTAAAGTATTAAATAGAATATTTTTATCTACTCCTCTTAAAACATGACATGAATTTATTTTTTTCAATTTACACGTTTATGCATTTGTATAGCCATTTTTGCTGTTCTCTAAAATGTAGTACTATGTTGTTTCGCTATTTTAAAAATGCGCATGACTAACAAATGCTACCATTCTTAGAGTATCTGTTATATTTTCAATATGATTGTATACTAATATCTCTAGGTGACATACGTACAGAGAATTATGTAATATTTTACTTGAATGCGGAAGATGCGTTATGAAAAAGATAGCTTTAAAAAATACAGACATTAGGCAATATTAACTTTACATTCAAGTTTAGAAACATCAATTTACTCAAGTACATTTACATATGTCTTGAAAAAAGCATCATTATTGCAACATCCCACATACTAGATAGGAAGTTATCTTCTTTAGATGAATGAAAAGGGATGGACACTTGACAAATTGACCCGTACCATTTTATCAATCAGCATTTGCTGAGAAAAAAAATCAACAACGACATGATAATAATTTATTGCCCAAGAAGCCGTGAAAATGTGTTACGATCCGTGGAAGACAATAAGATAATTTACTTTCAGGAATGAAGTAACTGAATATCCCATCAATTCTAATCTATTATCAGACAGAGCAGCAACTACTTACGAATAAGAGTTTCAGGAAACATTAATTCATATTCTTAACTGTAGTGTTGGAGGTTGTGTATCCTATTTCCTTATTAATATAACACAATGTGCCCTCTTCTCACCTGGTGGTCGAAATTTGAACTATTTTTTTATCTGTATACTCCATATTGCTGACCCCAAATTTTATAATATAAACTAGTTATTGAGATTGGATCGAGAAAAACAAACTATTCCATACTGCCGACATTTCGAAAATGTTTATTTTCTTCTTCTGGGCTGTATAATTTCGCAATACAACAACTCACTCATCAATCACAAAACTTTATCGCATACCATAACATACATAACTTCCCATCTGCATGCATACGTATCTAACAACTGGTTTGGCGATGTTGGTTTGGTTTGGCGATGTTCCAGTTGGTTTGGCGATGAGTGCGAGACAGTATGTATGCAGATGGGAAGTTATGTATGTTATGGAATGCGAGAAAGTATTGTGATTGATGAGTGAGTTGTTGTATTGCGAATAGATACAGCCCTGAAGAAGAAAATATACAGTTTCGAAACGTCGGCAGTATGAAATGGTGTTTTATTTTTTATTTTTTCTCTCTCGACCCAATCTCAGTAAGCAGTAAATATATTGTTTTTATTGCAATTTTTCCCCTTATGGTCCATGTAACGTATTTACCTAGTTTCAGCGAAATACGTCCGCCAGAATGGGCTCTACACAGTTCTAAAGAGGGTAGCTTTAATTTAAAAAAAAACACCCGGTATGAAAACGGTATCGAAATTTATTATTATTTTTCCTCATGGTGGTCCATGGACATTACATTATTATTAATTTCATTGTCGTTAGCTACGTGAACAGCTTTCCGCAGACGTTTCGTTAGCTCTGTCACGTGGCCATGAGGCATTCCGTTCCACTACATTCCAACTACAGTAGATACCCTCCGCTTCCCAGTCACTTCTGCTGACGGCGGAGCCTCGCTCACATTTCCGGCCATCATACCTCGATTAGAATCCCTCAAGATGCATGACTAGCCCCCAAGTTTGCAGCTCTTCTCTATTTGCTATTCCGGGTTGAATTCCTTCGCAAGGGAGTTCCTATTATCACAGCACTCCTTGCGCCGTCGTCGTGTTCTGCGAACAGTTGAATTCTGTTTTGTGTAGTGGAGCGAAACCGGCGAGGTATTCAATGCTACGGTCGTGTTAACTCAATCAATAATGGACTGTAACATCTCGTCTGAATTTAGGAGCCTCGCCTGAAGTACTCGAAATGGGCGAAATTAATACCGATTAGGAAACAGAATACTTGAACGCACGTCAGTAATTTCTATATAAATATTAATGAAACTAATAATATTAGTATATAACTTATTGTAATGTCATCAGCTATTGAATATTACCAGATAAAATTCTTGCGGTTTGACCGAATTCTTTAGTACTACTTTGCCAACGTTTCGGGAAGGAACGTTTCTTTCATCAGGGCTGTACAAAACAGAAACAAATTTAGGGCTATTTCAGCTTTCGTAATCAAACCTATAAACACTATCTCCCACTCCAAATTACACAAACCCACACACTTTTAGCATAAATTATACAAAAAACTTATTAACATTAGTTTATACAGTCACACACATTCTCTCCAGCTACTAACACTTCGATAAAAATACCATATAATACCCATGAATTGGGCTCACACATCATACAACCAATCACATATTGTAAAGAGAAAGTTACAAGACAACATAATTTATTGCCAAAACTGTTAAAACAGAGACATTGTAAATATTTTTAAATTTATATAATATATTGAAATTTCCTTTACTTACAACAAAATGAGAAAGAAAATATATTTTATTCAAATTATCATTGGTACTGTTCTTATTAAAGCATTATCTGTCGTCACTTCTTACTTTTATAGATCTATTTATATTCCCTCTAATTGAATTTCTACCCTTCTCATATGATAAGCTAACTAGACCCTCAGGGACTCTTTGGTGATCTTTTAAATCAAGAAGATTTTTTATCCGTCATTTCCGTTACATTTCTGCCAACAGAACAGAACTACATTAAATGCAACAATTTTCCCTGGTTTCTCTATGTTCAGATCATGGCCCAGAATTTTCTGCAGTATTCCTACGAGTAAAGGGGGAATTTATCTAGAGACTCCTAGGCTATTGCATGGGGACGGCGGTCTATTATAATATTTAATTTCCGATTTAGAGTTATTTTAATAGTTACGATATATAAGCAATATATTCGGAATAATCTATAGTTTGATAATAAACGAACATATGGACTTATATTATTTGTGTCTTGGTACTATGTTGATATTTTAAAACGTAGTAATATTTTAAATCTTATTTTGGGAGTGAGCGTAAGTGTTAAATCCGCCTCTGTCTTAGGGTCCTTCATCGGAATTGATGGGATGGGTCCTTGTTTCCGGAGAGTAAATTAGTTTATTACATATATTTCTTCCGTGTACCCTAGATCGCAGGGGATGTGTCCCAGGTCTTCCGGCGTTTAGATCTGGGTGGAAACGGTGTACTGTTGTGGAAGGCGAACGGGTGGTGTAGTGGTTCACGCCCATGCAAACAAAGCAGGAGTCCCGGGTTCGATTCCCGGCGCGTCGCCGGTTTCACCTGACCGAAATTTATCAAATTAGTTCATTTGTCCTCCACCTGATCATACGGAGATTGTAACTGCTTTTTTGACAAATTTATTTATTTATTAAATTATTCATCCATTTGTTCGGTAGTGTCTTGGATTCGCAGGGCACAACGTGCTAGGTGCCGAACATACTCCCTCCACTGTTACCCACCCCATCTCACCCCTCCTCGTAATTCCACCCCTGCGGACGTGCTCTCACGGCGCGTGTGTCGTACGTGCTCCGTTCCCCTGTGAATTAATGTCGTAATATCACATCGCGACGACGTGATAGCAGCCGAGGTAACTTACGGTCTGCCGAAAGGCAACTGTGAGCTACGCACAGCCGTACAGCGTTCTCCCTCAGCAAAAGTGTTGTGTATGCACATGATAATAGTTTGAAGAATACCGAAACGTTCTCAGTGTCATAAAGTAATGAAGGAGAAGCCAAAAGACCACATGAAAGTTGAGGAGTCAATGTCAGTATTGCGACACACGTGAGTGTTCTACTCGGGTCAGCAGAATCTTCTTGAGTTTACGTTCAGACACTGTCACCTATATCAGCCGATTTGTAGAACCGGTCGTAATTGATGTACCGACTGTAACGGACAGAGGGCTTGACTTCTAACCTTTGATCGAAAAGTCCGTTCTTGATGTTAGCTTTTCCAAGCATTACAGCAACAATATGTGGGTACCGTGGCATGTCGTGAGGAATAGATAGAACTATACTCCCCGCAGCTAAAGAAAAGTAATGAGGGAGCATTCTGAAAACCACGTAAAAAATTGAGGAGTCAATGTCAGTATTCCGAGAATGCCGACTCTCGCAATACTCTCGCTGCAGACACTTGGGCGTTTTATTCGCATCTGCGGAAGCTGCCACCTACATCAACCGATTCGTTGAACCGACAGTGATTGATATGCCAACTGTGACGGACAGGGGGCTTGATACCTAACCTTTGGCCCAAGGATATAGTACAAACAATATTCAGGAACTCGCTTGACTCTTTTAAAATACATAAGAGAGCATGTATAGTACACACATGGAAGCGGCCGAGCGCAGTGGTTTCATGATTTACGCATCTCACCTCGGGAAAAGTAAAATGTCCTTTTCAAATGACCTGCGACCTACAGATAAAAGAGATGTAAAAATTCTACGAAAAATTTACTTCAAATGAAAGTAAACTTGCTTCACTTTCGTGATTTAAAACTTATTTTTCTGATAAGTGTTTCGTTCATACGAAGCAATGTATTACACCATCAATCAATGTATTGCAATTGCAATCCATTTAAATGGCAACCGGTGAGGTATGTGTTTTAAGATGAAGTCACGATTAGTACACGTCTTTCTCTGTTTATTTACATCGATTTGAGGCCTTTTAGTGATTTCATTGTACCTACGCTGGTACTACTTTAAGGCACTCTGCTGACAGAGAGAAATTTTATATAACGTACAGTCATCCTAGCGTATACGTTACGTTGATGATGGTAACCGCGTAACGAACATGGAAAGATCGAGTGTAGTCGATGCATTTTGGGTAGCGTACCTGCCATTTAAAGTACACTAAACATTGTGAACCCTAACAAACTACTTCAATGCAAACGTTCACAAGTAAACTGTTCTGTGAATACACCAGAACGTGCTCATACGGCACACACAACCAACAAATCTCTTGCATACCTTCTCAGATATGAACATAACCTCAAATTCAGACGAGAATCCGCCATGACATCTCTCACTAGCGTACCACTAACATCATGACGCAAACACAGGCGTCGTAACGAACTACGTTATATGCGTTAGTGTACCACTGACTTCTGAACATTCGCAGAAACAACTTGCAGGTGTGTAGCGTATACGATAGCTCGCAGGTACGTTGTGCAAAAACTCCCTAATATTTCTGTGAGGTCGTGCGAGATTTTTACTCTAACTCTCCGTCTAGACGGATTCCCTGGCCAACTTAGTCTGGTGTAAAATGAATACCAGGTCTATCCCGATGGGTAGTTTATAAAGTATAAAGTTTATTATTTATTATTATTATTAGATTAAAAATTTTAACTGGAATTCCTTTGGATTAGACCACAAATTAGAAACTTAAAATTCTCTTCGATACTGTCATCGTTTGGTACATATTAAATCATCATCCAGGCCACTTCAGAATTACTCAATTTGAAATATTTTACATATTCTCCAAACACGCATTGTTGACAGATCACCGCTACATCTTTACTCATCAATTTTTTAAAATATTTTCTTCAAAAAATGCGAATGAGATCGAATATTCAAGTTTACTTACTTGAATCGTAACCCATGAATGTTTCATTTAAACAGACAATGACATCCATCTTAAATCGCAGAGAACGTACCTAAAGATTTTTCTAAGATGAGATGAAGTCTCGGTTTAATATTATTGATGAGTCACAGAATGACGTCATAAGAGAGAGGACATGGAACTCAGTGCCAGGATGAGAAGGAGCGATGGCGAAACTCTTGTTAGGTGAGTTATCCTTGGACGTAGTCTCTCTCTCTCTCTCTGACGCATACTCATACTGGGTGGCGGATCTAGACCGCAATCAAGGGGGCAGCTAACCGGGGAGCATTTTTGTTTGAAATGTACGGTTTGTTTCAAAATAAACACAAACTTTATAAATGTTATTGTAAAATAATATGTATCAAATAAATAAATAACAATCTGGTATTATTAATAACAATAACAATTTTATAATTCACAACAATAATGATTATAACTAATAAAAGTTATTAATCTGGTCACACTTTAACAAAGTATGACTTCAATTCTAACTGTTAAGAGTTCAGGTCCAATGGGGGGGGGGCTATAGCCCCCTTAGATCCGCCTCTGCTCACCTCTCATCCACATACAAGCGCAAGCTGGCGCAACGTGAATACGTAATGGTATCTATAACGTTATTCATTGTTATTAGCAACGAATAGGAAAGTGAAAGTTAACTCAAAAGATAAAAAAACTGATTTTTCTCTTCACTGTTTTCAAAACGGAGTGGACTTTGAGAGCTTGGCACACTTCTTCGAACTGAGCTAGTCCCTTCACCCCTAATGAGTACACCATTCACCCCGTCCGAGCTTAGTTCCTTACTCACGTACTGGACCCCAATGTTACTTTCTTTATTTAACGTTATTAATCAAATTTTTTAAATTTAAATAAATAAATTTATAGTAAAAAAAGCAGTTACAGCGTACGACCACGTGAAGTACAATAAACTGATTTACTCTCCGTAAGCGATAAAGGGACCATCCCATCAAACCTGATGAAGGACCCGAAGGCAGAGTCGGATTGAAAAGATAACTTTAATATCATTTTTGCAATTGCAATTTCTACGTACAATGACAAAGAAAATGTAAGGTCCTTTCTTTCATTTACGGTAAATTCCCTCCTTTTAAATTATATCGTAATTACTTTGTATTTCGACTTATTTCTTCGCAGTGTAATATAAATAGAAAAGAATCCGAAATTGCATAAATCGGAAAAGGACAGAACAGAGTGTATCTCTTGTTCCAAAGAAATTCAAATACGGACTCGTAAAAATATGAAACCATAATCAGACGCTAACCTTAACCTTAAAATTCTACATTATGTGGATTTCAGCGAAATTTTTTTATTAAAAAAAATTGAAACATACAATCATTGATCGCTTGTTAGTAGAGAAACCCAAATTGTTGCTCTAAAGAAGCCTTAGGTCAATCAAAATTATACTCGTCATTAAGTTAGAAGAACAAATTTTCTTTCGAGAAACTAGTCGCAGAAAAATATCAAAACTTTAATAAATTAAATTACCTACACATATACCGCATTCCACCGCATAAATATGTGCCAGTTTCGTTTTTACTAATTGTAATGCATTTTCATTGCTGGTTTTCGCATTGCAGATAAAATATTTTTGTTATATTTTTTTGCAATTTTTTTTTCTTCTTTAATTACTCACCTGGTGAGTGGAGAACATTGAAATATGAAGGATGTGCGTTTTTTCCATCATGATATTGCTTTGAACTGTGTTCGAATCATTAGTATCCTTCCATCTCAGAATGGTCTCCTCCGCCTTGTAATGTTAGTAAAAGCATGCGCTTTTTACTTTTCAATTACACAGAGTGTGTAAGGGGGAAAATTGATAATTGCGAATTGGCTCCAGGAGAGTCCATTTTCAAATTTTGGCGATGTCCAATGTCGTATGTGTGTGTATGTATGCTAAGAATTTACTTCTCCGATGACTAACGAACAAATTAATGTGCATCGGAACCAATGATGATAAAGACGTAAGTTCCCGCGTGCAGATGACGCACCCCTGTGGGACGCCGTTTTAACTTCTCGCTAATTCCATGCTTTTTGTTGACCCCGTTCTTCATATTAGATAAGGGTTGTTGAGTATTTATGTAACATGAAACGTTTGGATATACAAAGAAAGAATGCTTAATTGATTGTTCATGAAATGTAGTATTTTTACTTTGCTATTACAGAGTGTGTAAGGAAAGTATTGTAATCGGCCAAAACAAAATTTTTGAGATCTCTTCGGATCTTACGAATTGGCTACAGGGGAGTGTATTTTAAAATTTTGGCGATGATGTCCAATGTCGTATGTGTGTGTGTGTGTGTGTGTATACTAAGAATTTTGTTCCCCCGATAACAC
>NNCF01129454.1:116951-139859 GCA_002313205.1 Laupala kohalensis
GGTCAATTAGTTCAGATTTGTTAAAGCGCATTCGTGCACGTCGCACCGTTTTTGAGATACAGCGAAAAGTTATTACGCAAACAAGTCATTATTTTCCAATTACACAAAGTGTGCAAGGGAAGTTTTATAATCGGTCGAAAAAAATTTTTGAGATCTCTTCCGAACTTTGCGAATTTGCTCCAGGAGACTCTATTTGTTTCTTCTGGTATCACTCTCCATTTCGATATTATTTTTATCCCTCGCAACGGCGAATAGCAATATTCGTAATTGCGTTGATCTTTGCATACGAATGAGCGATTACGTGTTTTCCACGGCACCTGTTTCAAGCGTTTTCTGTGAGAGTATAGTCACGTGTGTTGCGGCATCGGACGAATCGATTCGTGTGACTGAGTTCCGTTATTAAAGTGATCTCATGCACGGGTCGCTTGTTGCGATACTCTTACGCCGGGAATAATTGGGAATTTACTCAAGTCGCACGCATGATGGATCGCCGCTCTACAGTGAGTGAACAGGCTTCCATGTGAGATTGTAATTCAAAATAAGGAATAGGTTTCTCCAGACTTTTCGATGTGACCTCCAAACGTTTGGATGTTAAGGTATTGTGTGCGTCAAAGCGGCTAGGTTTAAGTTCCCCCTCCCCCGAATTTTTTTTTTAAATTATAGTTTGAACCAGAGGGGAAGAATTTTCATACCCTTACGGCACAAAATTTTGAATTATTTCACTTTAAATAACTATGGGCTTATATGGAGAAACTTTCGCGGGCTCATGATTTTTTTATATTCTGCCAAAAGTACCGGCTTAACATAGCGAAAAAAATCTACTAAAACATAGCAAATAGAAATAGGAACGCAACGACGTTAACGTTTTCATACCTTACGGGCCATTTACAACAATAATTCACCGAAAACTGTGGAAAATACTGTTCTAACGGAAATCGCAGCCGCATCACGTGACTGAAGACGATGCGATCCTTGTCAAAGAAGGAGTCAAACGACAGTCTAAGTCAATTGTTAAGTTTTAAAATTAAAAAATAATTGTTATCATCCAATATTTCAAAAAATCACTAGAATGAATTATTAATTAATAAGAACTACTATGGTGAATATTTCCAAGTTTCGTGAATAGTTGGCAACTTGACAACAGTCAACGCGATTCACATAGTACCTGAAAGTATCCGAACTAAAATGATGGGTTGTCAAATCCAAAGGTATAAAAACATCCTTTCCAACCTCTGAATATAGGTCTCATTCTTAATTCTAGGTTTTCATGTGCCTTCTCACACCCAGTGGCGGACCTAGACCGTAATCAAGGGGGTGGGGTTAACTGGGGAGCATTTTTGTTTAAAAATTATGGTTTTACGACACAATTTTTATAAATATTACCTTTAAAAAAATGCATCAAAATAATAATGAACAATTTACAATCTGGTATTATTAATAATTATTAATATTTATTAAAGTTATTAATGTGGTATTATTAATTTTATTAATATTAGTAATTTTATTATTCTGGAATTATTAATAACAATAACAATTATATTATTAATAAAAATTATAACTAATAACAATTATTAATCTGGTAACACCATCCTGGCCCGGGTTTATCTCCGGTTTTCCTTCGGGTAGAGGCGGATTTCTTATACAGGTTCTCTAGGCTTTGTCTAGGGGCATGTTTATTGTTATAATAAATCGTGAATTTGGTGTTATTTCAATTCTTAAACACTATACTCAGAATAATGTATAGATCGATAATAATTTGTACATGTAAATTTTTGCGTTAAATTACAAACATATTGATATTCTATTAGTATTATAACTCGCAGCTAACTTTTTATCTTGTCTAGNTACAAACATATTGACATACTGTTAGTATTATAACTCGCAGCTAACTTTTCATTTTATCTAGGAACTTTTGTTGAAATTTTTGAATCCGCCTCTGCCTTAGGGCCCTTGATCGGAATTGACGGGATGATCCCTTGCTTGCTTCCGGAGAGTAAATTAGTTTTATTGTCCTCCACGTGGTCATATGCAGTTTGTACTGTTTTTTGACAATAAATTTATTATTATTATCCTTACAAAGTATGCTCTTTATCAACTTTAATATTACCTGTTAAGAGTTTAAGTGCAATGGGGAGGGGTTAAAACCACCCTTAGCCCTATAGAACCGCCACTACTCACGCCCATAGCGTTTTTTCAGAGTGGATGATCATCCAAACAGGCTGAATGTCCCACTCCCTTCAAAAAAAAAATTGAAAATACGCTCAAGTGAGCAAAGTTACTACTTGTTAGAAAAAAGATATAAAGTTGTATTTATTTCAAAAGTTTCTTATGACACTGAAAAATTATTTTTCATGGTTGTGACTACATTGACGTGTAATGAACAGTTAAAATATTAATATTTTAGAGACCATTACTGGAAAATTTATATACACCTCCCATTCAAATGTTTAACTTTTAAATGAGACTCGATCAGTAAATAATGGACGTATGTAATATTAACGTGTTATAATATTTACAGAATACCAACAAATTTTATTTGAATAAAACATGAAAAAGGTTATTTCACAAGTACGTACTATTATCAAACTATAGATTTCTTTTTTTACATTAATTTCCTCTTCTATTGTCTTCTTCTATTAACTTTTTATTCCGTTTTTATTCTTCAAATATTTCGAATCGTCTTTGATTAATTATTTTCGGTCCGAGCGGGCTCAACTAGAGATTATTCGAAAAATATTGTTTATAAATCTGAACTATTAAAATAACTCTAAATTCAAGATTAATTATTACAATAGACCTCCACTTCAAGGTATACCCCAAGTGGCTACTGTGAAATACCCGTGTCACATACCATCCTCATCGGAGGCGGATCTAGACCGAAACCGCTAACCGGGGAGCATTTTTGTTTAAAAATTATGGTTTATCTACAAATTTTATAAATATTATCTTTAAATAAAATACATCAAATAAATAATTAACAATCTAGTATTATTAATAACAATAACAATTATTTATCGATGTTATTAACATATTAACTTTATTAACAATTATATTAATAATAATTATATTAATAACAATAACAATTATAACTAATAACAATCATTCATCCGGTAACACTTATACAAAGTATAAGCCTTTTTATGCAGTTGAATTTTATCTCGCCCTTCCTCGTCGTCGCTTCTGAAAACAACAGAATCCGGAGAGCGAGCATAAAGGCGTCATAGTACGAGCGTTTAGAGAAACGCGCATTTAAAAGCGTTCCCTTTAACAGTCAGCAGTCTCATACAGCCCAGTCCAAGCGAACGGACGTCGCCGCCTCCGCACTGTGGTCCAGAACCGGTGAACAGCGGTCAAAAATGGTTATCCCTTGAAACTCAACATACTGTGCTCAGTGGCGGACCGGAAATGACAGACCGTAATCGAAGGAGGGGGGNTTATTTATTACAGTTATTATATGGTATTATTAATTTCATTGATCTGGTATTATTAATTTTATGAATATAGTATTCTTAACAACAGTGACAATTATAACTAATAACAATTATTAATCTGATAAACATTTTACAAAGAATGCTTTTTATCAACTTCAATTTTATCTGTTAAGTATTCAAGTCCAATTGAAGAGGGGGATTGTAACCCTCCCCCTCCATAGACCCCCGCCACTGATTCTACAAAGATCGACTGCGATAAAGATAAATATGTGGAAAAAATAAACTTGACGCAAGGTGTTGCCCTACGTGAAGAAATGACAGTTTGTTTGTTTTTTCATAAAAAATATTAGATTTATTTCTAAAATACGGATTATTGTAATAAGTTTTTGTTGAATTAATTTCTAATTCTATGAAACGAAATAAATGTTTATGAAAAAAATTAACATAACTTTCAATGAAATTAAAATATATTAAATAAAATAATATAATATTAACGTAAGTTTCGGTGTAAATTCAAAATATATGACTTTTGGTCCCTCCGTCTTGCATTCACCATCTTGATTTTTGTTTGATTTTCAAATAGACTTTTACAAGTATTCTTAGACCCAAAGAACTCAATACAAAATTTTAAGAAATTTGGGTCGTGTCTTCTATTTTTGGCCGCATTTCGACCGCTTCTGGTCCACTGTGCGCAGCGGCGCGCCACAGGGTTAACGATCTTGTCCCTAGTGAATTCCACGAGGTCCCACTCGCTTCCTCTACTTTCCCAAGGTCACTCCCTGCGACGGACGGACGGACAAACGGACCAACGAAGCCGCTGCAAAGGACGAGCGACGAATCGCGAATGGGCACACTGCCCACAGACAGACATCCCAATAACTAGAACACCCCAGCTCCCACATCGTGCTCTGAAATAAGCGCGCAGCTTGACCCAATTAATGGAATTTGTCTTGTTTGCGCTGGAAATAAAGTGTTCCTCTGAACTATAATACAAGAGAAGATGTATGGGATTGAATATGGTACCAACGTATTCATTTATTGAAATTTCTGCGAGTCTCGCCAGCGAGAAATCGTCCATATTGATGAGATCGAAAGTATTCGAATGCGATTCAAATATATTTCGGTTCATAACGCTTTTGCTCTGAAAAATCACAAGCGTGTTGCATAAACTAATACTAAGCGAACAATGATTGTATATTTATATTTTTTCTCTCGAGAGCAGCTTCAACGATGTTGATGAAAATTTTATATATGTAAAATTAGAGCTTGATCAACCCATGAGAGAGAATCGCACGAAAGATTGAACCTAATATTCTGAGTGGAAAAAAATACTAATATCTTGTTTTATGTAGCAGGACTATTTTATTTACCAGAATAATGAAAATATTATATGAAAGAAAATATTATATAAAATATGGAAAATATTAAAAACAGGAAAAGAAGCTGTTCACATTGTACGTTTCTTAAATATAACATTTTGTTTTTACATTTCTTATTTTAGTACGGATTATGGTTGCAAGGTTCCCGAAAATACTTTTTGTAACTAACAAAAACCTATTCAACCTGGACACATCTTTTGCAAAATGATTAAAACGTCTCATCAATTTCAAGTTAACGTATTTATTATTTCGATAATAATTCGTACATGTAAAATTTTGTTTGTGTGTTAAATTACAAAACATATTGACATTCTATTAGTATTATAACTCGTAGCTAACTTTCTATCTTATGTAGAAATATTTGCTGAAATTTTTCAATCCGCCTCTGCCTTTGGGCCCTTGATCGGAATTGATGGGATGGTCCCTTGTTTGCTTCCGGAGAGTACATTAATTTATTATCCTCCACGTGGTCGTACGCAGTTTTTAACAGTTTACAAAAAAATTATATTTATTTATTTATATCTCATGGCATCCAAAACACATATTCCTTCATTAAGACAGAAATACTTCCTCGTCGATACGATCTCACCGTTTAGCTTATTATTATATTTTATCATTTTGAACTACTATTGATTCATAGATATACATGGAGTACTCATATCTATATCCGATGTTATACTTTCCTTCTTACCTTCTGTGGTGACGACAACATCGCGCTGTTTTTAGAATGTTTTATACCCTTTTCAACCCCCAACCCACCACGACATATGTAACCGCAGGTGTTTCATCCACAGTATTTCTTCCTAGATTATCAACTAATTTTTTCAAGTTTATTTGAAATCGGTGCCACGGTTAGGATACCCAAATATGTACTATATCTTCATAGTATCGAATCGAATGTACTACAGGGGAAATTTTTTATCATTGGCTTAATTATAATGACTAATTTAATTTGGGGAAGTTCCATGTTTTCAACTCCTAGTCAGTGAAAACTGTTGAAAATAACCATAAAACCGTTATCGTTATAACATGTTATAAATATTTATAAATTTATATATTTCTTCCGTGTACCCTATACGTGGAGATGACATGTGATAACTTTCAGTCAGGTAAAAATGGCGACGAGCCGAGAATCGAACCCGGGACCCCTGTTTTGATCGCAGGAGTGCTAACCGATGCATCAACCGTTCGTCTTCCACAACAATACACAATTTATACACCAACCATACACCAGAAATATATAAGAAAATTATATAAGAATTTATATAATAAATTATATGAGAAACATCAAATCAGAGGTCCCGGGTTCGGTTCCCGGCTCGTCACCATTTTCACCTGACTGAAAGTTGTCACGTGTTAAAGATTGATTTTTTTCCCTAACTGAGACAGAATCTCTTCCCGATGAGTAGAGATCGACTAACACGAGAATTAATCATATTAACTTCCAGTGGTAAAAAATGCTATTTTTGACTTAACCCTCGGAACCAGCAGCTTACCCAAAATAAGTGAGTGAAGAGGTTGCGTCCGGACTGTACCAGGAAGGAGCTCGCATGATATATGCCAGGGAACGAACATTTTGCCAGGCGCCCTGCATATCACGGGCGTAGATAACTGCACTAACAAGACACCACTCGCGAGCAGGAAACTCACGGCAGACGAGATCAGAGCAAAGAACTAATTATAGGTCTAATTACCTAAATACCTTAAAGGGAATACTTAAGCAGTCAGCTCCATTTCCCAGTTATGATATTCAATTCAGAGAAAATTCGTTTAGTGTTAATAACAGGGCTAAACCTTCTACGCTGTTTCAAAATCGATCCTGCAAAAAGCCGAGGTAATATTCGAAATCGATTCCTCAAATTTAGCACATAAATACTAAACTGTATCCGAACATATCGAAATACTGTAGAACAACTAACGAAGATATTAGTTTCCACAGCAGTTCTCACATTAACTAAAATTGAACTTCTATCAGAAGTGAGAGTACGAAGATCGTAAGAGCTTTTACCAGTCAGTGTACGGCAGAATAAGAAGCTGAAGTGAATACCTCGGATTCAAACGACTACTTAACGAGATACTCACGTAAAAGTGTACTTTATCAAATATGTAGAGAAAATTATGATAGCCCTAAAAAAAATTAAGTGAATTCATTTCGTGATTCTTTTACACAGTTCATATACGATTTTAAATAAAATATGATTTCAAATGTTATGTCAAGTTTTTACGTGCTTTCTTTGGCCTCTTGTGTCGATGTGAGGTGTGTAAAGTTGCAATAGACTAAGGTTGCCGTCTGTCCGGGTTTCCCCAGATTTTTCCTAGTCCTAAAGGTGTTCGGGAAAGGTTTTTTTACCCAGTTGAATTCTTTGAAATAAGTGTAACGATTAGTTCAAACAAATTTTTCAATTAACAGTGGTATTGGATATTCAGAAAAGTAAACCAAAAATTATGAAAATTTGAGTTTTCCTGTTTCAAAAATATTTTTTTATCCTTCATTTGACGAAGAAAGAACCATAGAATTGAACTTAAGAAATGTCTTAAGAAATGGTGACAGAACGATTGTGAGTGTGAGAGAGAGAGGGAGAGTAAAAGAGAACACATTCCAACCAGCCTCTCTCTTGTGGTGGAGGATGCGACAGGAAGCGCGTTATCTTTACGCGAGGAACTCACGATAAGACGCGTGTGGTGCCGACCGCAGTCGAGAGTCGTGCAGGCCTTTCCCCAGCGCCTCGGTAGGTCAAGGGGAAGAGATGAAGAATCACTACTTCCTTCTGAATCTCAGAAACATAATGTTAACCAACTTTAATCTTTTTAGCTAAGATGGTATTTTTGGACATGATTTAAAGTAAGACTAGCGTTCCAAGTCAGTCAAATCACTGAGGAACATAATTGTTTTATTTTTATTGTAATTATTTCATACCACAACATTATTTTCTTTAAACTTATTTTAAACAGCACGTACCCTGAGCGCAACAGTCAAGGGGAAGGGAATTTACAATCGAAAAGTCGGAAAAATGTTGCTATGTACTGTTTAATTTGCGTCCCTCGTTTATACTTATGCTGATTGTTATAGTTTCGATATGGTTTAATCTACTAGGCTTAGGCCCAATTTCACCAAATGTAGAATAATCGTTATTTCCTTAAACATGATTAGGTAAATGGAATCGCGATTACATTTTATACGTTTCTCCAAACAAAACTAATCGTCGATTAAGTTGATCAATGTTTCTGAACAATTCTCTATGTTGGTAGTAGTTTTACAGTGCATTATGGGTAATTTGAAGACAAATGACGGGAGGAAAACGCATGTTGCTCACAAGCGCCACCAACGGACACCGGAAGCAGCAACGGGCCACCGTCGTGCCACTGAACATAACCTATAAACCGAACCATGAGCAAACAAACAAAATGGACGCCACATTTCTTGCAGTACTGAAGAAAATCGCGATTCGTGCTGCTAATCGAACGATCTCCTATTGTAAATTGCGATTTTCCCCTAAATCGAAGTTGGTGGAACGCGCATTTCGATAATCATGATTTACTGCACAGAAAATCTCGTTTAAGGTATTAAACGAACTTGGTAAAACTGGACCCTAACTGTGTAAGCTAAATGTAGATGATTTAAATATTTCAACACATTCAAATACCCGGTGCTTTTTTCGTGGTAAGTATAAAATTTCGTACGCTACTTCTCGATTTTTTCAATTTTTCGTTCACAAAGCACATTTGGTCAGACTACAGAATCTTGTATCTTAATGTACTAGAGAATTTGAAACTCCATTATTTAATATGAGCGAATTAAAACTCAATTCATACCTGCTAAAACCTGTGAAATTAAATATTTTTTTCTAAATTTTCGTATTCCAAAACATACCATGAAACCTAGAAACGCCACTGCTTCACGGCTAGATCATTCGATTTGATTACTATTCTAAAATCAAAGCGGAAGTGTAGCTCGCCGAATTGACTCTTTCTAGCCGATACTCACCCTATCACAACATTTTTTTAATATTTGTTACACTGTCTGAAAAAACAGAAACAGATCACCGTTCAATGCATACATATGTAATTGATCGAATGTCTTGAAATTTCTTAACCAAAATAATACATGTGCTTTTCAAAAATTTTCACACTATACTGGGAAGAATAACCATTATTTGGACTTTCTATTTTGTTTATCTTTAAGTTCAATGAATAAAATAGAAGCGATCTTTTCTCGCTTACTTCTGGTTGAGAGAGTAGCGTAGTATTTCCTCTAGTTGATGGAACGTAAAACTGGATTTTAGTAATATTAATGCTAGAATTCATAATGTGCCTTTCACAGGTTGATAGAAATACAATACAAACAGATGTGAAGCAGTGTAATAATTTTTGCTCGGAAACTGTGATTGGAAGGTCATTAACTAATCATAAATCATCCGGAGAAAAATTATAGCTCGTAATGAAAGTATCGTTAGAGACCATCAATAGAGGGATAAAAACCGAAATAAATCACCGGCGACGTCCGCAGTTTTTGCAAATATTATGCATAATCAAATGTTAAACATGAAATCCTACAAATAAATCAAACAACTTCCTGTAACGCTATTCCATTAAATATCCTCGAGTACTATATTGTCGCAATTAGGGACGTTTAAAAAGTATTTATGAGCTGCTGTATTACAAATGACATCAACAACCAATTACTCATCAAAATCCAAGTATTAACCTCTAAAAAATGGAATTATTTCGTTAAAAAACATGAAGTAGAGTTTAAACATGTTGAAAACCATGAGGTGTATTAAAAATATCGCTTTACCATAATGATTTTTTTTCTCATTAAATTCCGTATTGATGTTCTTTCATTATTCGTATTTATATAGCATGACTCAACATCATTCATACTCATTCTTGTCCAGGAAACTTGACTCAAAAATAAATAAGCAGAATGAAGAATCATAATAGATTGCGACAACAATCATATGTGCGGAAGCACTATGTGCTGCGGAGTGTCTTACAACGAACAAGACATTTATGTAGCATTGGAGGAATTGGTCTCATGTTAACAGATTGATGTACATTTCAAGAAGTAAAAGATTTCGTTATTCTGTCATTATTTATTGATGCAAAAGGCCTTTTCGGTCGCATGGCGGCCATCTTCAGTGCTACAAAAAATTTGTACAAAATATAAATTACATAATTAATATAAATTGAAACATTCTAAAACCAATCTAACCTCCTTCTTCTTCGAAAAGTTAATCATTTACAAAATAATATGAAAATATAAAATACAAAATAAAAATAAATTCAAAAATACTCAAAACAATCTACCCCGTTTATCTTATTTTGAAAATTATTAATGCGACCGAAAAGGCCTTTTGCATCAATAAATAATGACAGAATGACGAAATCTTTTACTTCTAGTAATTAATGTAGCAATTAAAAATAACTGAAAGGAAATTATTCAGAAAAATCTTGATAATCCAATAAAAGATGGAGAAAAGTACAGGAAACTTCACAATTCTTTCGAATTTGCCAACGTTTCGATAATTATAATATCATTATAATATAATATATTATATTATGAGTACAATAAAAGTGCAACGTGAAAACACAAACCAAATATAATAAAAATATGTAAAGAAAGAAAATAAAACTGTGAATGTGCACCCCTTTGCGTTACGGGTTTCATTGTGAAACAATTTTTATTATAGTTTGAGAACATTCACAGTTGGGAGCAGGGCTCAAATCACGCAGATGTGTAATTGTTTTCTTTATTTTTATTCTAATCATTTTAAAACAATAATATCAATAAAAACGATTTAATTTCCATCTATCAGTTAATAATGTAGTACAAACGATATTCAGGAACTCGTTTCAGTCGTTTCAAAGGCATAAGAAGCGTTAAGCACAAACAAGGCGGCGGCCGAGCACGACGGTTTCGAGATTTATGCACCTCAAAAGTAAAATTCATTTCTCGAATGTGAGTGACGGAAAATTTACTTCAAATCAAAGTGAACTTCCATCACTTCGTGATTTAAAAGTTGGTCTGTTATTTCAAAATAAGTGTTTTCTCCTTATGATGCTATGTATTTCACTATCAATTGAGTAGCAAGTATTTCACTTAAATGGCCGGTGAAGTATGTTTTTCTAACGTTGACCCACAATAAGTACATTATGTTACTCTGTTTGTTTACGCCGCTTTGAGATATTTTAGTGATTTAATTCTTCCTACACTAGAACTACCTCGATTACTTTTGTGTGGTGAAACGCATAAAATGTAATCGCGATTCCATTTACCTAATCACGTTTAAGGAAATCGCGATTATTCTACATTTGGTAAAATTGGGTCTAAATGATAACCAACTTGAAGGAAGTACTACTTTATTCGGTTTAAGACAAGTAAATGAAAACAAAATGAAAAAAGTTTTCGCAGAATTGTTGAATTAGGAACGATGAGCACTAACGATAATCTCCACCTTTTTCTAACTCTCAGAACCTTCGTGGCACAGAACGGGTGCTGACCCTATTTGTTACATCGTTATAACAAATAACATTTATAAAATAAGGTTAGTAATTCGTTGTTTCACTTTAAGATGTTGCCACAAAATGAGGCGCTTCCCGCTTTATCATAACGATTCCAGGTAAACGTAGTGGTTGCTGATAAAACATCTTGTGCGCCCCTCCCAGTGGAGATAACGTCATTCCATTGGAGCTCGCTCATTCAGCAGCAAACCGGAAGCTGGATGGTGAAGGGACTCTGGAAAAAAGGGCATTCTTCGGCATCGACTGGCGCCCAGGGACTCCCTGCGTCTCGCGAGACTATTGAGGAAGGGCGTGTTCCAAATCGCTTCTCAGCAAACTGGAGGAAATTTCCTTGCATCTCCCCTCCAGAGAAATACACAGCCTCTCACACTGTTTTCATGGTTTTCAATAAAAAATCGCACAAGAGTACGAGAGTTTTTATATATTGTGTACCTAAAAAAATAAAACAGCAAATAAACATACTTTGAAAAATTAATCTCTAAAAGAAAATAAATAATATACTTAATTGTAAAAAAAGCAAAAATTCCAAACAGCGTGTGACTAGATAGGGGATAAGAAACTAAGTTTCTTTCCGGTAAAAAGCAAGGGACCATCCCATCAATTCCTATCAAGAGCCCATGGGCAGTGGTGGATTAATACTTATAAAACAATTGTAATAAAATACGTAGTTATCCATTTCTTATTCCAAAATGAATCGTAGATATAATTGTGTAGTTAAAATTCGAGATTAATAATAAGAAAAGTATAAAATGGTATTGCCTCTTATAGAAAAATTAACCATTCCCAGGAGAAAAACCCGAGTCAGAATGGGGATAGATATTTTTGGAACGAAGACTAATCATCAATAAAAGATTCTTTTTACAACGCCAACGTTTCGGCAATTTATTTTGCCTTCATCAGGGCTGCAAAGAACATACACAATTTACTTTATTTCTAGTACAACTTTGAAACATCTTATTAACACAAACAATATATCAATAATTACTCACTATCTAACTATGAAATAACTGTTACAAATTGTGTATGCTCTTTGTAGTCCTGATAAAGGTAAAATAAATTGCCGAAACGTTGGCGTCGTAAAAAGAATCTTTTATTGATGACCAATCCTCGAATATATCGTTCCGTTATATAATATATATTGGTCAAGATCAACATCATAAATTACGAACTTAATCAACTTTGAAAACTTAATGTATGTACATACAAACATCACATGCGTAGTATATATTGTTGTTAGAAGAATAAACATTTATACGCTGAAAGAGAGAAAAAAAAACTGTTCCATAGCAAAGGTCGATTAATACGAGGATCGGTTGATGCGAAACCAGTTAAGAGAGGTTTTACAGTAAGGCCGAGTTTCATCAAGTTCGTTTAATGTCTGAAACGAGATTTTCTGTGCAGTGAATCGTGGTTCCCGAAATGCGAGGTCCACAAACTTCGATTTACGAGAAAATCGCGATTCACACTTAAACGCTCGGGGAACCTTCGATCGCGATTTTCTTCAGTACAGCAAAAAATGTGGCGTCCATTTTGCTTGCTTGCTCACGGCTCGACATAGGTTATGTTCAGTGGATCGAGGGAGAACGGCTGTTGCCTCCGGTGTCCGTTGGTGGCGCTAGTGAGCAACAAGATGCGTTTTTCACCCGTCAGTTGTCTTCAGGTTACCCACAATGCACTGCAAAACTAGAGAAAACCAACCTAGAGAATTCTTCAGAAACACCGATTGATATAATGGACGATTACTTTTGCGTGGTGAAACGCATAAAATGTAATCGCGATTCCATTTACCTAATCACGTTTAAGGAAATCGCGATTATTCTACATTTGGTAAAATTGGGTCTAAATGATAACCAACTTGAAGGAAGTACTACTTTATTCGGTTTAAGACAAGTAAATGAAAACAAAATGAAAAAAGTTTTCGCAGAATTGTTGAATTAGGAACGATGAGCACTAACGATAATCTCCACCTTTTTCTAACTCTCAGAACCTTCGTGGCACAGAACGGGTGCTGACCCTATTTGTTACATCGTTATAACAAATAACATTTATAAAATAAGGTTAGTAATTCGTTGTGTTTCACTGTTATTGTACTTAAAAGATTTATAGTTAGAGAAGCATGTAACAATTGTGACGAAAAAATAACATTAAACACGTTTAGCAGTGTCAAATACACAAATACATCATTGAGGAGTGACAAACATTCTTCTTTGCCTCTCGACGTATTGACGTATTGATAAACATCAGAAAGACCACTTGTAACATTCTTTTTATTATTTTTTTTACATCAATTTTTTTTCATTAGACAAACGTACTTATGTGTATTTGGTTAGAATAAAAATTAAAATATCAAATTATGAATATCCAGCTCCATCGGAAACATAGCAGGGGTAACTGTTAGGAAACGTCATGCTTATTGATTGTAAAATCTTGTTTGCTCTTGGTTGTTTCTTGACCTGCGTGACCAAATTTCGCAAACGGAAATATTAAATAGGTCTAATCTGCTCAATATGAAAAGGTAATTCAAACATATTTTTGAAATACTGTCATCGTCGAAAATCTATTGAGTTATTTTCCTATTCCCAATCAATACTTAAAATTAGAATGTAAAATTGTTCAGTTAAATTCATGAGTATTACCTGAACAAATATAAGTATAATTTAAAGATTGGTCTGTGGGGTAATCCAATATCCCCTACATAAATTTCGCTTACTATCCAAGTAAATGGACGTATTTATTATTTCAATGCAATATATCACATCCTTTTAGGGAAGTTCTTGTTAAAATCAGTTTTTTTTTCATGTTAGTTTCTCTTTGGAAAATTATTTGAACCCTTTCCGTTTTGGGCCGCAAAAAATTCGTTATTTCTTTGCCTGTAAGTTTCCATCTAAACAGCAATGGCGAAGACAGCGGGTCCGCAGGGCCCCATCGTGGTAAGAAAATTAAAATGAAATAAACGATAAAATTTAACTAATATCAAAAGTTTCTCGACTTGATAGAAAATAAAAAACAATTCATTAGTGTCGTTAATGTATTTCTTCAACAAAAATTGAGTAGAACCAACTTTATATTGAAAAAGATTTAATTTAAATAAGTTATTCATTTATAAAAAATTTGTAACGAATATTTTTCTGTCAGATAAGAAGTCAAGTTTAGTGTACGCATAGATTGGGTTCTTCGCTACTCCAGCTCATCGCATCGCGACAAAAGCGTCTGAAACATGAACATAGGAATTCTAACAATTCACTTTTGTGTTTTTGTTACCGGCGAAGAATAATATCAGGTATCATAGTAGGAATTTGCAGGGAGACTTATCTAAATAAACCATAAAAACCAAGACTTTTGAGTGAAATTATAAACAGTAACAATACCATAAGTAATTATGTAAATTATGGTTTTTACTGAATGCGATTTAGTAGTTCATTTAATGTTAATAGTAGTTCATAAGTGGGTAAAATTACGTAAATCACGACACCAATTTTTTTAAGAGAAGGGGGAACCCATGAAAAGTATTGCGGGGGGTTCCCCGAATCCTTACGGCCGCAACTGCTAAAAAGTTAATATGGATGAGAAATCAACTAAGGCAGTAAAAATATAGCGAAATTTCAGTATGACGCTGCTTCGCAAGTACATCGATCCATAAAATCTCTTCCAACTCTAATGATAGTGGAATCCATTTTAACTCCTAAGATGTATTACGTTTCCAGTTTTATACAGCGTGATTCAGCGTTCATGTTACGAACTTTAAGCGTTGGTACAGGACACTGTAGCAATCATTTATTGAAAAGGAATAATGCATGGGCGACTCCACTTGACTCGGATGAGGATCTCGTTGCTGCACGTGAGCGTGAAATATATATTTGGCATCTTTGAATGTGAACACCAATCTCTCCACCGACACTGTCAAGCATGTTACCAATGTTGGTGGACGCGATTTTTGAACAGTTATTGTAAACATTGCACTTGTCAATGTCGCTGACAATTAAACACTTTGTCTTTCCTTTCATTTCTGATTTATTGTGTTTGCGCCTCGCCACCTCACTTGCACCCACACATTTCTATACAATAAATGATAGTTACAATGTCCTGTACGAACCCTTAAAGTTTGTACCACGAATCCGTGATCATTCTGTATTTCATAATTTACATTTTATTAATTTTAGTTATCCAGTTTCGCTTCATCTCTCCAACTTCTTCCTTTCTACTGCTTCTGTTTTTTCGATGCTCCGTGTTTTATGACCAGAGTTGAAGTCGCCTTTTCTTCCAGTGGGGAGAGCACAAGACGAAGATGAACGATGCTCAGACCAATTGCCCCTACAACCATTCAGACCTCTTTGGTGGGGCAACACTGGAATAACGACTCAATAAAACAGAACAACTAACACTTCGCGAAACTCAACTTGCAACGATGTATGCAAAATTTGCTTCGAGAATTAAACTTCCGTTTGATGTTTCGTGACATAATACTCCTCGTATTTCTCAAAATTAATTCTTCCGAGGATAATAATTGCCCCGTTTCATAGGGACATTAATACCCATTTTGTAGTGAGGGATATGTAACAAAGCTTCAAGGTGTGAGTTGTCGTAGCAACGACCTCTGCGTTGCACTGTTATCTCTTCTGATACGTTCTGATGGTGAAAAGCCAGAGATAAACATTTGACTACAGAGCACGTAATATAACTTGGTCACTCGTCGCTCCTAACCTCACAATGATGAGAGAACGAATATTTCAGATCCTTCCTAGTTGTTTGAAATAAAGGACTCACCACGAACTTATTGTTGCTTTGGATAATTTTACTGTTCATTGCACTTAATGATAAAACTATCACCTTTCTTGGGATTTATTTTTCTTGGATATTCTTCAGTTTGAGAAAAAATATTTTCGTTTTACGTTATATTTAGAATACACCACGATAAACATTTCGACATCAGACGAAGGAAATCTCCAAACCGATTCACGAGGTTCATTTAGAAGACCATCTCACTTCTGTTTACTATAGGAACAAATAAGATGAACGGATGATAACATTTTATGGGCCATATTATTTTCAGCGGAATCTTTTGAACGATTCATAAAAAAACGTCATTGAATTGCGAGAGGTCCTAAAAAGATTTAGAGGCAAGTTCTTGTTTGTTTTTGCTTTTTTCGTTTGATCGTTTCAGACGTCAAACATAATATCTTAAAAAATGGTAAATGTTTATTTTTGAGATCAAATAAAAAAATCGTCGTTTGTAAGTATTATAGTACCAGTGTTTACGATTTGTTCCAATGAAATCACCGCATTGAAACCAGTGTGCGGTCTGAAAAACACCGTATCCAAATAACAATCAATATTTGAACAAATTTATTACTAATTCAAAACACAAACCAGTATTTCGTATATTACTTAACCATAAACATTAAATATTAAGTTCCACAGCATATTTACTTTATTCTCTATTGTCTACATTGTCGAAAAGTCAATGAAGATATAGGTGAAGGCGTCCAGTACTATTGGAAACACGCATTATTTAATATTTACAAACCCTTTAAAATTAAAATGATCGTTCTGAAACATTTATTGCCCATTGGGACATGAACAATGTTTTTGGATAAACTTGACCGTCCGGAACATACCGCCACTTACGGTAAACAAAACAACTCTCGTTTCGGGCTTTCACGCCTTTATTATTATTAATGCCGTCCGTGGCCTAAAGTTAACTTTGATATAGTGTTCAACGTGAGTTTAGCCTCTCCGATGGCTCAGGGCTAGCATGCTTGCTCACCATCAGTTCATCCCTGGTTCAATTGCGACCCGANCTTCTTCTATCTACCTACTACTACTCCTAGTATCAATAACTCTCAACTATCACTAACAGCTACTACTAACCCCTCCACGTGGGCCAAGCTATTGGTAAACTCAGCTAAGCGGCCCGTCTACTAACAAAGACCTACCACCCAACTCCTAACTCCTATCGCTCGATGCAGATAAGTTTCAATAGCACTAAGCTACATTTCCCATTTACAAATACTACAATAAAAATAAATAAATAAAACTTGAGTTCAATCCAACGGGAATTTCGATCCATCTTCAGTTCCACAATTGAAGAGTTCTTGTGAGTGATGGAAGAATTTCTATAACAACCCTTCTGATGTGGCATGTCATAGTCCAACAGACATCAAAGTCGCTACCCCTCGCTACAAAACAGACTTTGACATTGGCCAAAGGAATGTCACAGTGCGGTGGCCGAAACGTTGGTACTTCTCTGTACGCATCTCATCCCGCACAGTACCCACCTCAGAAACCCTAGCTTACAATTTTTCTTAACATTCTTCAGAAGAAAAAAATCCATCAAATATTTATCTTCTTCTGAAATATTTACGAAGGGAATCGTGTAAATCGGGATTTGACAAGGAATTCAGAAACTCACACCGTAACTTAATCGAAAGGCAGAGAATATCGATCTATACGATTCACATGTCAAGTAAAATTAGCTCACAAAAATAAATTTCATACTTTCATAACCTCAAATATAAAGAAGTACATCTAATTTAATATCTTTAACACTTTCTCTGCTGGGTTAATTTTTTTTTCTGTAATGAAATGGGAATAGCAATTATTCTTTTCTCCTTGACAAACGGATGAGGTAAACCTCTCCAACACAAATAATCGTCTTTCAGCGGACAGTCTCTCTCTCAGTCCATCTCCGTCAGTTTATTTATACTAAACGCCTCCCCTAGATCTCCATCCACATTCCAACAATCGACATCACGTGTCGTCCAGTGAATCGTGAGAGGCATAGTGTGATGTGTGAATACGACAGTGCACTTGACGGCATTGTGTGCTTAGAAACCCAGGAAAGCCTCCTCTCGAACTCGAGGCCAAGTGCTTGGAAGTAGGGACCTTAATAAAGAGAGATACGTCGGAGGCGGAAATATAATGTGGAATTTCTCATATTTCGGGAAAATACCGCGCGCAGTTTCTCGTAGTGGTTTGAATCGGCTGTAACTGATCACGTGAGTGTGCCGTGTCTCCGTTATTCTCTTCCAATGAAAGACGAGAATCGAGTAACGGCTGACGCCAATGGGGCTACGGGAATTTGAGCGTAGCTCTTGATAAATGTAGATGTTATGAGAAATTACGAGCTCGTAAGTTGTGAACAAGTTTGACGGTTCACTCTTGATTACGGTCTCTACTTGGAACCTCAGCGACGCGTAGCGGACTGAGTGCGAGTGAATGGAAAAAAAAAGGAAGGGTGAAGCGCGATAGGATGGGCAACTCGGAGATTCTAGGTGGTCAATACACCACCAAACTACGGGAGACAATTACGATGCAGCGGAAGACCATTTAATAATTTTTTTTTTTTTTAAGGCTCGGGTAAATAATTTTGGCACAACAATTTGTCGGTATATTTCGTTACAGTTGTTTCAGAGCAGGAACTTGAACCAGACTACCCACTTTCATCCATTCG
Source organism: Laupala kohalensis (assembly GCA_002313205.1). Classification (NCBI taxonomy): domain Eukaryota; kingdom Metazoa; phylum Arthropoda; class Insecta; order Orthoptera; family Trigonidiidae; genus Laupala; species Laupala kohalensis. Next base: position 135,734 of record NNCF01129454.1, read on the forward strand.
GGTATAGAAAAAGAAAACATATTCCTTGAAGACTAATCACCACGGTTTTTGAACCATTTAACTGTCACGAAAATCGTGAGGGATAAGTCTCCTTTTATATTATGACTCGTATACACCCACCATTTTTATTTAGTTCATAGATGAATGTTTAATCGACATCGTTCAGTACACTTCTGAAAAACAACACATTTGAGAAGTTGAGCACATGACACTTAATCGAAGGATATTACTGAGAAAAAAATTGGATGAGAAAACCGTAGGTATGGATGTGAGATACAAATCCAAAGGAAGGAAAGGATCTTCCCAAATCTTTGTGTATGACATCCCACCCTTACAGTTCGGTAATCATGAGGTCAGGATGTCATATCTAAAGGTTGAAATGTCATATCTGAAAGTAGAAATGTCTCATTTAAAGGCTGGGATGTCACATCGTAAGAAATCCTTTCTTTCCTTTGGATAATAACCTCGCATCCAAACCTATTCTCTCCGTGTATCCAATTGATCTGCATCGTGACATCTTCCATCTCACTCCGTCCTCCGCTAAACACCAGGGCGGCGTCGTGTCTCCCGAGGACACTCCCAATTGCCCATCCCTCGGGCGCCGAAGGGTCCTCCAGAAAGGGAGTAGCAACATGCGCGCGTGCAATCACCGTGCAGCATCGAGCTTTCCCCCAAGGCAGCCAGTCTCTCCTCGAGAGCATACAACAAACATAGAGCGGCGCATCGCCCGTTGCTCTGTCGCTTCGGCAGCAAGCGGTTAGTCCACGACATGGAGCATGGAGGAGGGAGACAGCAAACAGAACACACACTAACATGCGACGTGCAAAGGTCCCTCCGTTTCTCAGAGGGTTGGTCCACGAGGATCGTGATGGGGGAAGGGGGGGGGGAAGACCCTCGAACCGGGGGCTCGGAAGACGTACGCTTCCGCTGGGCGCCTTAAGGGGTGAGAAATGGGCGGAAGGGTTTCCCCTAGGATAAGTTACAACGGATGGAAGAGGCTTATAACGGACTTGAAAGTTGTTTACACAAATTGAAAAGCGTCAAAAAAATGTTATAAGGACTAAAAGAAAGAGAATTTATTTCAAGAATACGAAGAGAATATTGAAGAAAGAAGGAAAATAGAACATACAAAATTACTTCACTTATAATGACAGACGTAATATATTGCGATGAAATATTTCCACAAAGCATTCGTGAGCATGGAGTTTCTTTCCTTACGATTATCACATGGAAAAACGTTGTTCATATAATTTGTAACGGATGGGCCAAGATTCAACATATAGTTAAATATAAGTAGAGGCAACCGTCTCTGCTGCAGATTGTCCTTGATAACATGAGACAGAAGACAATGAGAGATGTCGCCCTCTCGCTCGCACATCCGCTTGGAGGGGATAAGGAGGGGGTACTGTGCAACGACTTGTGAGTAGCAGTCAGTGAGGGGAATCGAGTTCCCCCACCTAAGGCAATGTGCGAGAGAGACAGAGACATCTTTCATCGTTTTCCCTCCGGACAACCGGCGCGTAATATATATATATATTTATTCAACGAATATGACAGATTGAGGACAACCATGATGTATGTCACAGTGAAATACGCTTTCCCAATAACTCTCTCTCCTACGGCAAATCAACATCAACTTATTTCATAGAATCCATCCAAATATTCTGGTGCTCACTGGAGCAAAAACCTACCCAAGGAACATCGCCACGTGGACATTTCAGCAGCAGTATTCAACACCAACTAATTTGAAAAAATATCTCAATACCATAGTGCATCCAAATGAAAAAACGTAACAGGCGAGGCCTAGTGAGAATTCCAATTTACTCCAATTAAGTCAGAATTTCTCGCATTTTCATTTCATTCTCAGCGAAAAGGCAATAGAGCTTAAGCCTGGAGAAGCCATTCAAGAAGGTCCAGTCCCGAGAGAAACGAAATTTTCCTCACCAATGACCCTTTCTCTCGGACGGAGGAAATGTTTTAAGAAGATAAAATCCTCGAGTCTGAGATTACCTTTTATCATGAAGACCCGCTTCCTGAATTCTTCCTTCTTCAGACTTGGCAGCGGCTGTCCCAGACTTTGCTAATGCGCGCACTTTATGCCCTCTTCGGCAAGAACACAAAGGCGACAGTACTTTCCCTTTTCAATCGGATGAGAGAGGGAGGATCGGGGCGGCGGTGCTAGAGGTGCAGATGAGAAGAATCAGGGACCGCAAAGGGGATGGAAAGGGGAGGTAGAGGTGGGGATTGGCACAGTAGTTTCAAAAGCCATCGCGAGTGACAAAAATCCCATTTCGCGAAAAGTTTGTTCTATGTCAGTCGGAGAAATTAGAAACTTCTCCATAAGAGAGGTCGAGAGAGAGAGAGAGATGTGAAATTTTAATGAGGGTTCTTCGACTGTTTCTGCAGTTTACGAGTCCGACTTGTTTGCACCTGTTGCGTGCGGAGAACGCAGTGTTGTGTCGGAACGAAGTGTAGGGAGTGAAAGTTATGCCCCGAGAATGCGTACTTCTCGAATTAAGTGTAGGAAATACGCTGAATAAGCTCGTAAACCGAGATACGAAATTTAGAGTTCGTTAAAACATGACCTCTGAGAGAATAAACGAGATAAATGCCTCAAGTCCATGAAATGAGTTTATAATATTATAGGGAAAATGCATTTACAAAAAAAAAATAGAGGACAAAAACTGTGGCTTCTTCTCCTATACATGAAGAAAATCTCACGACTGAAAATTAACTGTCACAATGTCTATGGGAAATTTGTAGAACCAAAAATGGTCGAATCCCGCATTGTTCGTTGAATAGATTTTTCGACGTTAATAGAAAAAAAAACAGAATTCATACATCAGGAACTTTGTGGTAGCATTGACGTACGAACGAAGATAGCCCCCACCCGTGGCTCAGGTGGTAGTGTCATCACCAAGTCATCCCAGGTTCGATTCCCGATGGGGCTAGAAAATGTACTTATAGTAGCTTTTCACATTAATGTCCCAGTTCATATATCTGCCTTCCTCTATCTAGCTCCTCCTAGTACCAATTACTCTAACTATTACCAACTACTTCTACAAACCCCTTCAGTGGGACAAGTTGTTGGTTAACCCAGCTAACCGAACCACGTAGTAACAATAGTCCCTACCACCCAACTCCTAACTCCTATCGCTCCATGTAGATAAGCTTCAATAGCACGCTACATTTCCCTGTTACAAATACAGCGTACGAAGACAAACGGGTATACCATCCAAAGTGTGAGAAGGGACTCCAGGAGCAAGCCCACACATTCTCGCGCTGTCAAAAGAACCCCCACCCACAGGAACAAAGGGCACCCGGAGGCAACGGGACGAAGATGAGGAGCCCGTTAAAGGGCGTGGCAGGACGGCGGTAGGGCGGCACCGCCCTTGACTCAGTTCTCTCTCTCTCTCTGTCGCTCTCAAGGGGCTACGCATGTCAGGCACCGCACCGACAACTCGAGCGCCGTACGCGTCGACTGTACGCTCCGAGCCAACGACAACAAGACATTGTAACACCTGCACCCACCTCAATCTTCAGGTGGGATCAGCGAGTTACTCAACTCAGAAATATAACATTATTCTAAATACTTTAAAACAACATTATTTTATTCGTATCTACCAGTTAATAGTATAGTACAAACAATATTCAGGTGTTCGCTTAACTCGTTTGCAATGCACAAGAGATTCATGTAAAAACACGGCAACAGTTCCGTGATTTAAATATCTTTCTCAAATGTCCTACGGTGATCTATAGATAAAAGTAATGTAAAAATACTACGGAACATTTACTACAAGTCAACGAAAACTTCCATCACTTCCGTGATTTAAAACTTGGTCTTTTTTTTAAATACGTTTTTTCTCCATTAGACGCAATATATGAAACCACGAATTATAATTGCAATTATTTCATGTAAATGACCGGTGAGATAAATTTTACAAGCTGAAATTGCTATAATTATAGGTTACTCTGTTTATTTACGTTGATTTAAGATATTGTAGTGATTTAATTCTACCTACACAAGTACTACCTAAACATTTTTTTCTTCCTAAAACCATCTTCAATATATGTTTCAACCTATTAAATAGTTGATTTATACCGACTATAATAATAACAACAACAA
>NNCF01129454.1:140128-161351 GCA_002313205.1 Laupala kohalensis
ACCCGGGTTCGAGTCCCGGATGGTCGCCATTTTCACTTGACCGAAAGTTATCACATATAATCTCCACGTGTAGGGTACACGGAAGAAATATGTACTTAACAATAATAATAATTTATTAATCTGCAAGTGAGTAATGCTCGGTGGCAGATGGAAAACATTATAGACATAATAAGAATACAGATGACACGTGACATCTAGAACTCCTAGAGTGAAACAGTAGAACTGCGATGTCCTGAGTTTCTTTAATTCAAATATATGTTTCCATTCCCTCCTCATTATCGTAAAAAAATATGAATGGAGTAGCTGAAATCTCCGCGAGTGAAATGTTTGTTGATGTTTTTCACCAAACACCGTCGTGAAAATAACGACTGAAATTGCTTCTCAAATTATATAGAATATATTAACTATAGGGTATCTAAGAAGTCAAAATTAATTCTATATGTTGCAAGTAGATAATTAAACTATACGCATTTGTTTATCATTCCTTTTAATTACAGATCAATTAGTGAAAATAGCTTGAAACAGTCGGATAAAAAAATGGGGCTCATACAATATTTGACAGAACAGTAAAGCAATGAAATTATGTTATTTTAAGGAATGTACTAAAAATCAATTTTGAAAACAAACATACATTTCAGATTTTCTAACCTCAAAACTGAAAGTCTAATAATCATTTTTTTTTTAATTTCATTTCCCTTTACATTTCAAAATAAAACTTCCTGACAACGTGCCGTATTTTTTTATGATATGGCGAACATAATTTCCTGTACCATATGACTTGGTCCGAGCGTTATTTTTAAGAAGGTTTCTATCAAGTGAATAATCTCAAATGTCAGTTAGTATTCATTGAGTTCCCTGCCAGTATAAAAGGAGTCACGGAAAATCAGAATGTCAATATGGGACGTGGACTCTGAGGTCACAATTAAGATTTTACCGTCTATACTAATCCCTCAAAAATTAAAAAATAACGCAGAAGTACTTTTTGCGAATTCTATTAAATGTAATAGAAATAATTTAGCATACTGTGAACAATCAAGAATCAATTGAATTTGTTTATCATAAAACACCTAAATGAAAATATTTTCATTGCAATAAATCAATTGAACCAAAGGTAACGAAATAAATTTCTCTTAAAAACATTTTCAAATAATTATCAAACGTATGAATGATATTCACAGAATGCGAATAACAAAATCAAATGCTCTCTGAAAATGTAGTTCCCAAGCAATTTAATAATTAAAAAGGTAAAAAATCACATTAAAAATATATTAATCAATTTTCTAGAAAGGGTAAGGTAGTTAACTTTGTTTAATGCAACATGTGAGTAACTCTCTATCTTTATCATTATCATTAGGCCAAGTATCTTTGCCCGAAATAATTCCTTCCACATCACCCTAGTCGCAATTACTCATGCAAACTAGAATTATGGACGCCTATCATCATCCTATGATTTTTAAATAATAAAAACCTAAATAATATTGTATATTACGTAACAAAACAATAATGCAACATTGAAAGATAAATCTTTGTTTCTGAAACTGTATTGCACGTTATTATCGTCAATAAAGTAACCGACCCATATTTTCATAATAGTTAAGATATGGGCGTCAGAGCAACTAGGATTAAGTACCCCTAAAAAATGTTTTAAATTATAGCTTGAACCATTCTCTATCCAGTGGCGATGAATTTTCATGCTTTAACGGCGCAAATTGTTGAATTATTTGACTTTAAATTACTATGGACTTATTATGGAGAAACTTTCGTGAGCTCATGTTTTTTGATATTCTGGCAAAAGTACTAGCTGAAGAGAGCGAAAAAAACTACTAAAACATAGCAAATGGAAATAGGAACGCAATGATTTTCACGAATAATTCACAAAAAACTGTGGAAAATACTGTTCTAACGGAAATGGCAGTCGCATCACGTGACTGTAGACCCCTTGCCAAAGAATGAGTCAAACAACAGTCTAAATTAATTATCTAATTTAAAATAACAAAATAATTGTTCTCGTTCAATATAGAAAAAATCAGTAGAATGAATTATTAATTCATAAGAACTACTTTGGTGAATATTTCCAAGTTTGGTGAATATTTCCAAGTTTCGTGAATATTTCCAAGTTTCGTGAATAGTTGGCAACTTGACAACAGTCAACTTGACAAGCACATAATACCTTAATTTTTTTTATAGAAAATGACTATTACTCTCTCAACGCGTATTGATAGTGTCCAGTTTTCCGTTGAGTGGAGTGTACTCTGGACGTGAGGATGCTTCGAACGCCGGGGCGTCGGCCGTAATGCCCGGTACTGCGGACCAGGAGACTACGAATCAACTGGAAGTTTTATGAGCTGAAATAAAGATAAGACTTGGGTCCTTGTTGGAGGCCCTGGCAGGGATTACAATTTACACAAGTTGTCGCTTTTATGATATTCGACCGAATGAATGGGGAACCCGTCCGACTTTCGAGAGGAAATGACACGTGGCGTCCTCAAGAGGATAATGCTGCCCCCTCCCCCCTCTCGAAACAGGGGTCGTAAGACGAGCAGCACAATAGACGAGGAACTTTTTGGTAAAGAATGAGATTGATGAAATGTTTGACATACGATATCATCTCATGTTTCGTACAATAGTTGTTAATCCTAGCTTAAACTTATAGCACAATACTCCATGCTCACGAATTAAAATCATAATTATAAAATAAAATGAAATATTTCAAAACTCTAGAATTGAAAAAAAAACTTAGATCAAAGTGATTATTAGAGAAAAGGAGATAATTAGTAAAGTAAATTATGAAGAATAAATGTAGCTGGTATTGGTGACTGTTGGCGTTATTAAAATGAAATTAATTTGCGTAGTCCCACCAACCATTTTTAATGTTCGCTTTCGACCGTATAGCGGTCATCTTCAGTAATCTAAAAGTCTAAAGTTAACTTTCATAATAAGCATATGGTAGGCGAGAATACGCAAGTTCATTTCACTATAAAGAATAAAATGGAGTTAGAAATATTTGGTTTATCACGACTAGACAACAGTGATTATTTGTACGGAGGAAATAATCAAAACTCCTCATTAACATTCTCAGAAAATATGGTACCAGAAAATCATACAGAAGCCGAATCATTTATTATTATATTACCCACAATAAAGGAAATATAAAACATTTCCTGTAAGTATGCACTTCGGGTGTCCATTACTGCACCAAGGATAGCGTTGTAGAGGTTACAAGTATAGCATGCCAATAATGGAAGAAAAAAGAATCATAGAGAGGGTGAAATTCCGAGCAGAAGATATCGATGAGGAAAATCCATTCAAAATACGAGAACATTTATATCATCGGGATACGACCCAGGTCAAAGAGAAGGGATCAAGGAGGAAGAGAGGTTCGTTCGCATATCGCTTCCCAGCGGAATCCACGTACGTCTTCAACGTACAAGAAAAGAGAAGACAAAAAAAAAAAAAGCACACACAAGGGATCAGCATCTCCAAGAAGGGAAGACAAGGCCAGAGGGCAAACGTCGATGACGGCGCTAGGCCGCCCCCAAAAGCGAAGGATGACGTCCGGTACGGATGGGGGAGGGGGTGGAGGGACGATGAAAGAGCAAAGAGATGTCACAAGGAAGGCAAGGCAAAAGTCAGCAGTCAAAAAAAGATAAAAAAGGGAAAAAAAGAGCGGCTTGGGCCTAGCCCGCGGCGCATGCTCGCACTGGTATTTTGGCGGCCGCGGGCTTCAGACACCTGAGGCCACTTACACGCGTCGTACACGCCGTCTTTGTCTGCTTTCGCGGCGACGGCCAGAAACAAACGGAAACAGAATTACTCCACTGACAACACGGAGGAGGAGGGGAGAGCAGACAGACTGCACTGCTAGAACACAGAACTAAAGACAGACAGACAGACAGACACACAACGGGGGCGGCGGCGGAGGAGGAGGAGGAGATTCTTCGGTGAGTTTGGAGACTGGAGGATGAGGGGGAAAGGACGCGGGTTCTATACCACGCGAGGCGTTCGGGAAGGTGGAGACTCGAGCTTTTGACGCACGCATGCGAGTCAAAGGCGTGGAGCGTCGATATGTTTCATTCTGAGTTATCTCTACCAGAACCTTCGAGGGGATTTAGGGGCAGATTTTGAATTCGAGGGATCCTCATCCCTCCTCCCGCATCTGAAACCAATTCCACCCCAATTAGTAGGTCTAAATAGAACGATAGTATTTTATTTCACATACACATTTATAGTATTATATCCGTCAGAGCGACTAGGCTAAAGTAGCCCTCAAAATGTTTCAAATAAAATTTAGAACAATTTCCTATCCAGTGGCGATGATTTCGACGTTCAATTACTATGAGCGAATAAGGAGAAACTATCGCGGTCCTTTGAAATCCTGACTCACGTATCGGCTTAACAAAGCGAAAAAAACAACTACTAAAAATAGCAAATGGAAATAGGAACTCAAGTGACGTTGAGATTTTCGTACCTTACGGGGCAAGAGTAATTCACCAAATACTGTTCGAACGGAAATAGCATGCGCCTCACGTGACTGAAGACAACGCGAGTTTTGTAAAAGAAAGAGTTAAAATCCAATTTAACTTTATTATCAATTTTTCAAATCGCAAAATAATTGTCCGCAATCCAATAGTAAAATCAGTAGAGGGAATTATGAATTAATTAATTAGAAATCCTTGGGTGAATATTTTCGTCGACAACTTGACTTCAGTCAATGCGGATATAACGCGTTAATAGACTTCTCGTACTTTGTGGCTCCTAAAACACATGTTAAGATACTTCATAAATGAGTGAGCAAGAGCTATCCAAATAATATACAGTTCTTTATACCGCACACACAAATCCACTCTTTCTTCAGTTACGGTAATTGCCGTCAATTTATCGACAATTTAGAATCAAGAATAATTCATCCTTGGGGGGAACTATTCCTCTGACAAAAGTTGATGAAAGGTAAGAAACTTGGATGTCCGGCACCTTGGCTACTTTGAGGTCGCGTGTCTTTGGATACTGCTAACTTCTCTTGCAAACGCTTACTGTATGGGGATGTCTTGGTATTCGACGCGGGTCTTCATTTTCAGGAATATCACTAAAGAACTCTCTGTCGGATCTCACACAGAAAAAAGGGAAAAGAGCATTTTTGACATTACGAAGATGCTGAGTATTTAAACTTTATAGACTGAACATTCCTAGCTTCTATAAACTGGATTCAAATTTTCAGTCATGTCTCAATATTTGCATAATGGAACTATTCACAAACTGTTGATAAAGAATGTTATAATACTAGGAGTATAAAAAGTTAAAATTTAATAAAACGAATAATTTAGGAAAATATTTAAATTTTAAGTGGACTCTCGTGGTAATCAGAAATTTTGAAGCATATGTACCAAGCTACTACAGTTTTCTGGTTCAACTCTGATATAAATTGAGTTTTCAATTATGTTCTCACGGAATTAACTCTCAAGTATGAACGAGGAACGACGATGTGGCGTGCCTGCTTTTCCTCATTAATTTGCTTTTGTCGTAACTCCACTTCGCAAAGGTGACTGGCTCAATTTAAACAGCTGTCAAGGGGACTTTGGGTCTCAACGATATAGCATTTCACAAGCCATCTTTTATAGTCACTGCTTTGAATGATACTAGAGGCATTAAGTTGTAATAGGGAAAATTAAAATGGATACAAAAATTAAATTGTACTGGACTGAAATAATTTTATGAAATAGACGAATAAAATTAAGGTACAAAAATAAAATAATCTAATATTTATTTTAAAAAAGAGCTTTTCCTGAAGGAAACACAAAGACTTTTTTTTATAAATTGGTAGAATGTGAAATGACTTGGGTTCTACACAGAATATAGGGAGAGAGAGGGAATTCTTCGTTAATTAATCATTTAAGGAATCCAACTTATTGGGTATTAATTCAATATTTCTGCACACGAAAAAACTAATACTTTTTAAGCTTTTAATAAAATATTTCGGGGAAATATTAATAAAACTAGGACATAATTTGAAACGAAGGATTAAATTTTGAATGAAATATTACACGGCACGTGAATAAAACAAAACTTAATTATTAATATTTAAAAATGTTTATTATTTAATACTTTATTGCACCAAATGCAAAGAGTTTGAAAAGTATAAAAACAAATAATTAATTTCTTAATTTAATATGTATTTATGAATGTTCCATTTTACACCTTACACGCTCAATGTGACAAACATTACAATTGACACAATTCATTCAAATCCAAACTACTACGAGAGGTTTTCAATTTTATTAAATAAATATAATAAATACGCGTTATATCTAGGATAGTGACACAGGAAAAACGTTTTAATTTTTTGATTTAAGTTTCTACTCAAAAGTTAACACTGTTTATAATGTGTAATGTGTATCAATGCTAATAAACTTGTATGCATGAACGTAGGCAACAATTTGATATTTTCCAATTTTGAAGACGAATAAAATATTGTACGAATAAATTTCATATCTTAGAGGACACCAAATAATCGCATATTACTGCAGACAATCACTGTACCTTGACAGTTATTCAGACCTGATTCAAAGCAACCAAAAACAATCAAATAAACACTTAACTGATTTTCACAGTTACTTCTGGAATCTAAGACTTTTATTTTATTTTTGTTTTGTTTTCGGTTGCTATGAATCAAGTCTGAATAACTATCACGATGTAGTGAGTGTCTGTAGTAATATGCGCATATTTGGTGTCCTCTAAAATATCTCAAGACAATCAGTGTCAGATATAAGTGAAATTTCTAATCTAGTTTATATCGACACCCAAGTCTCTGTAACCATCCTCGGTTCCCCGTCGCTCAAACGAAAACTCAGGAAACATATCGACGCATCGCCTGTAGACTCAGACGCGTACGGAAGGAAGCGACCACCTCAGGATGACGGGCTGTATCTGCCCGCTAGCTACACACTGACGATCACAACGAAAGGCGCCAACAGCACCCCCATGCTGTCCTTCGCACGCCCTCAGGCGGCCCTCTCCGTTGACAACTGAGTCCACGGCCGCGACGCCAGCAGCACCGTCTGAAACAAACGCAGCGCGGGCCGCGCGCAACCACAAAACAAATGCGCACGGAACAAACACATCACGATCTGAGACAGGTGTGAGAGAGATGCATTTGTTGGCTTGTGAGGAACGGGACGTCGTAATATATTTGTGGAGAGTGAAACATGGAGTGTAATCGTCGAATGTGTAAGTCAATTGAAGTGATGTCATTACTTTATCATTATATGAACGAGGGGCTTCTTTTCCCGACGAGGTTTCCAGGAAATCTGAAAACATTTCTACAAATAATATATAGTTCTTTTTCTGTTTAATTAGTTTCTTTATTTGACTTATCTTGCTTTGGTCCAATCACGTGATTTTTATGCAGAAGAAGAAAAGTGTATTGTTGCAGTTACCTCATTCAGTTGTTATCAGTATGATCGTCCATAACAATTGAAATGAATCAGGAGAGAAAAATGTAAAAAATGATATTGCGTCATTCAGACTTCCTCTCTACATGGAATACTCATGAATTGTTCCTAGTAGTGTGGGAGGTATTGTGAGTCTGCATTTCGTAAGAAATTCTTTGGTTTACAAACAGTACTATCTTGTGTCTACACGTCTCCAAACAATTTAAACATTTCTCTAAGAAAAGGGAGTTACACTTAAGATCCATCTTCGAAGTTTAATAATCAATACTTAATTATTCAAAAGAGTGACAATCTGACAAAACATGAAACGTCTTTAGTACTAGCGACCCATGTTGGTCAAATCACTGAGAAATATAATTGTTTTCTTCATTTGTATTATGACACAATACAAAGAAAATAAAATAGTTTAAAATGTAAACATCAATTAACAATGCAGTTCATAATGGTCCGGAAAGCGCAATGCCTAGATACATCAATTAACAGTATTGAGGAACTCGCTTCAATCGTTTAAATACAATAGTGAATATTCAAATATGGCGGCCATACCCAACTTGTTTCGTAATTCATACGTCACACTTCGAAAAAAAAATAATTTTTGAAATGTATAAAAGTCATGTTAACTTACTACCGAAAACTTCTTGCTACGTAAAATAAACATCACTAACAAATTAAAATGTAGGCTGAAAAAATTAGTTTCTCCATTGTTTTCTCCAAGAATTATTTATTTTTAATGGTCACTGATGTATGAAAATAATTAAATGTAATTCTGCTTATCTATCCTATTTTCAGTCATTTTAGCAATTCAGTTCTATTCACGCGAGCACTACCTCAAGAGGGAACGAAGGACACAAAACGGTCAGGACTGTTACGTTTTATAAATGCTTCTTTCAAGAGAAACGTAGCCTCGTCTACAGCGATAAGCAGCAGGCTGTAACGTTCCAACGGTTACTCCTCTGAAAGATACCGCGTGTCAGACAGAAACATGTGGACAGGGAACTGAATGGTCTTCTGTTGCAATGCGTGATTAACAGACTAATGCACTCCATATTCCGGGTATACGAGACATCATAATCTACTTCAGTGCGGGAAGTTTACGTTTGGAATTAACACTTGCGAATACTTAATTATTATCACAATGATTAAATACAGTAGAACCTCGATTATCCTCCGGGGTAATGGGAGGGAGGGGGACGCACGGATAAATGAAAACCACGGTTAATCGAGACACTTTATTTAATGAATTATGTACATAAACATGCATACGTATGTGTGTAGAATGTCACGTTATCAGGGATTGAAATATGAAGTAATCAGTCTTCGTTTCTTGCAGTTTGAAATGATTTTCCTTACTTCATGTTATTGGTACCTGAGGGTCTCTGTCTCTAAGTTTCGAGGAACCTAAGTACAAATGTGGAAATAGTAGGAAGTGGTTGGATTTATATATGATAATACATTTATCGTCCAAAAAGCAGCATAAACTGCGTATGACGACGTGAAGGACAATTAACTAATTTACTCTAGAGTAGAAACGGTAGTCGAAATTCCTTTTTTCGACGGAAGAGTGAACACCACGGTTAATCGAGGTTCCATTGTAATAATTTATGAATTTGTTTGTAAACATTAAGAAGAGCCCACATGTTTATGTGAACCAGGAAAATGATCCCAACATTATACATCAATTAACAAGTTTTGGGACATTATACCATTTAACTAAATCCAACTCACCAAAATGTTATACCACAATTTAATTGCGAACAAATACATACATCAGTTTACATACACTTTTCTTCTTCCAATATGATAAATAATATTTGATCTAGTTCATTTAGTCAAATTCATTGTTTAATTCTATTGTATTAATTGGAATGTTATTCTAGGCTTCCTAATGCCCCCAGTTCAATCAAAAGTCAATTTGAAGTCACGTGTGAGTTAAAGTTTCATCCAGAGATATAAAGTGTTCAACAAAAATGTCTCTCATTTGACGGTTATTTATATTTGAAATTGTAAATATAGTCAGTGAATGATGTAAGAAGTGTGTGTGAAGAACTCTGTTATTGTTTCCGTGGGATGTGAGACAAAATACGAATAATTCTTTCTTCTTCACAACTTCTCGATTGACGAATGAGTCCTATGTGAAGCGAGATACTCACCGCGCTTCCCGTCCGTTACCACTTGAACGCAGTCATTGTCAGATGACGTCAGTGGACACTTGAAGAGCGCGCCGCTGCGGTTCGTCATCGGTTGCAGGTTGCGGCCGCGCGGCGCGCCAACGAGTATCCTGCAAGAGACAATAGGAGGTGCGATTAGAGATCACGTCTCAGCGACGGAAGTAATGAAAGATTTGAAGGCGGTAGATGAACCAATAGCACAGAAATACGACAAATATACACTGAAAGTCATGTAACTTTGCCGAAAATTATACAATATGGCTACCTAACACAAATTGCCAACATTTACGAATTTAAGTTATATGCGAATACATATTTATAGTAGTCACTAAAACAACTATCAGCTGTACAATTTGATAACAACAAGCTAAAGCATAACGTAACATTCGTTCCACACGCTCGATGCAGAAAGAACAGAACAGCGCCATAAGAGCAAGCGAATTGAATTGATGGCCCATATTGGTATTGGACTTAAGTTTCCAGAAATTCGAATGTCCTGCCAACATAACGCGATTCAAATATCATTACTCTTATGGACGATGGCGAAGTAAAAACTCTGGCTACATTGAGCACAAGCTCTGTACCGACATCAAGCAAGTTATACTGACAAAAAATAGAGAAATAAATTAATAATTTATTGCCAAGAGAGCTGTTACTGACTGTACACGACCACGTTGAGGACAACAAAGTAATTTACTGAGACTAATATACAGTAAACTAATAAACATGGTGCGTTTCCATTCATGGTATTTTTTCGAAGTTGAATTTCTCGAGGCAAATAATAATAATAAAGAAATAATAACCCAGGCCAGGATGGCAAAGTAACATGACCTTGTTTATAGTAAACAACATAAATCACAAAGTTACGAGGAAAAACACAATGTTACGAAAAAAATTTCTTGCGGGAATAAGAAAATATTTTGTGACATTGATCTTCATTTTATCTGAAAAAATAAAAATAAACGTAACTTTAACAACAATGTTACATGATTTCTTTTGTTGTAACACTTCGTGCGAAAAAATAGTGGAATGCTGCTCGCTGTGATTGTAAAAAATGCTGAATAGCAATTGTAAAAAAAAGTCAAAGAATTTAGTTGACTATCATGAATATAATAATAATAAAAATAATAACTCGAAATCAATACCAATATAATAACATAGCGTCCTTCTGTCCTCAGTCCACATTACAAGAAGGTTCTTGGACCTGAAATAGATTCTTCCTCCCAGCAGAACGTGATTTAATAATCCACTGCTGAATCAAAAAGCCAACACACGTTGACAGAACTAAATAATAATAATAATAATAATAATAGAACAAAATAATAAATTAACAGAAATTCAAAGTATGGAGGAAACTGAAAATTACTGGTCTCTCTGGTCGTCGGACAAACAGTATAATGGCGATACTCAATGGAAGAGAAGGGAAAAGGAAAAATTTCATCATTTAAATGAGTTAAAGACTAATTCAGAATTAAATGTCGATATAGAAGCATTTGCAAACACCCTTTTTAAGATGGCAAATTGGAAAGTCGCAGGAGTGGATAAACTACAATGGTTTTGGATTAAGAGACTCACTGGACTACACTACCACCTCCTGAAATCAGTAAACAGAATTTTAAAAGGCACTGAATCTATCCCCGAATGGATGTCAGAGGGAGTAACATACCTAATTCCCAAAAGCAAATCCACTAACGACTCTAAGANACTCTAAGAATTTTAGACCCATAACATGTTTCTCAACAATGTACAAACTGATTTCAACAATTGTAGCAAAATCAATGTATCAACACTTCGCTGAAAACGAAATAATACTCTTGGAACAAAAAGGATCCAGAAAGCGAACATTTGGATGTAGAGAGATTTTACTAATAGACAAAAACATTTTGCGGGAAGTAAAGAAATAGAAAAGAAATTTGGCAGTAGCGTGGGTTGACTATGAAAAGGCCTTTGACAGTGTACCTCATGGACTGATTGTAAAGCTCATGGAAGTATATGGGGTACATGAACGTCAGTGCCAACTGATAAAAATTTAGCGCAGAAAGAAGCAGAAAAGCTGCTGACATTCAAAGATTTTCCAATCGAAATTAGTAGGACGTGGGGAGTTAAAACGAAGATTATCCCTGTCATCGTAGGTTCCCTTGGTGCGCTATCTAAATTTAAAGAAGCATTTAGATTCCAGGCAAACCAAGAGTATGGGAAATACAAGAGATCGCTCTTTTTGGCACAGTCCAGAAAGTGTATCTAATCCTTTAGAGAACGGGTAGCAATCTCAACCAGTTAGAAATTTTAACCAGTAAGAACATCTTCAGAGCTGTAAAGTGAACATCACTATATCATGATGATGATAATAACAACAATAATAATTAAAATATGCCTTTATAACGAGACGAGGCTAAAATATCAGGTCTGCTTCTCCGCCAGTCCACCATCAGTAAAGACTACGTTCTTATAAGATATTATTCCCATAAAATTTAACAAATGTTTTGTAACATTAGGGCTGAATAAACAAATAAATTTATTGTCAAAAAAAGCAGTAGAAACTGCGTATGACCACGTGGAGGACAATAAACTAATTTACTCTCCAGAAGCAAGCAAGGGACCATCCCATCAATTCCGATCAAGGGCCCGAAGGCAAAGGCGGATTGAAAAATTTCAGCAAAAATTCCTAGAAAATTTAAAAAGTTAGCTAAGAGTTATAATACTACTAGAATATCAACATCTTTGTAATTTAACACACACAAAATTATTTTACATGAACGAATTATTATCGAACTACAGATTATTCTGAGTATAGTGTTCATAAATTATAAGAATTGAAATAACACTAAATTCACGATTTCTTGTTTCAATAAACGCGCCCCTAGACCTTGAGAACCTGTATAAGAAATTCGCCTCTACCCGAAGGAAAACCAGAGAAAAACCCGGACCACAGAATTAATGGGGCTACAGAATTAATGTACACAACCGTGCCAAAGTTGAGTAGACATAATACTAAATTAATATAAATCATAAGACAACACAATTGTGCAAGAAAATAGTTTTTTAATTTGATATAAGTTATTTTAAAAGTGTTACAGCAATGGCTTGATAAAGTACAAGACGGATTTAACTTTCATTAAAATCAATTTACTTTTTATTATCATTAATTTATAATATACTTTTATTGAAATCGAAGAAATTAGTTTATTACGTGAAGTTCAAAATGATTTGATTTTTCGAATTCTTCAAAATGAACTTTCGTTACGGGGGAAAATAATTTTAAAAGTTGAAGTATTAAAGCAATACAAAAAAAGAGTTCATTATAAGCAGAGAACAGTAGTTGATTATTCATAGTCATAAAAAATGTCAATTCTTAACCCCGCAATATTAAACGTGAAATCTGAATGCTCAAATATGATTTAAAAAGGACAATCAAACTCAGCGAAGCAGTCTATTTATTCGGAGCGCTCCTGATGCTAATCAAACTAACCATCGTTTACGTCACGTGTGAAATTGTTATTTGTCGAAACGCTTAAATTAAGCCAGTCCCTCCAACAGTTATTTATGAATTATTGAATATGAAAAACTGTGTTTCATTAATTTTGCGGTTTAAATTTAAATAATGTATATTTCAAAAGGTTAGTTTCCAATTTTAGCTTTTTTTCTGCACTTTTAGTAGAATTGTCCTTCCAAATAATAATATTATTATTAATAATAATAATAATAATAATAATAATAATAAGTGTCTCGTGACATCTGTGAGAGTTATTTTTTCGTTGAATTTCAAGAGTATCAAAACACGAAAGTTTGGAGCATTTCACAAGATCATAAGCAACTATAAATCATATCAAAACGGGAAAAAAAATTACTCTCATTTTGCCATGCAATACATTTTGTGGACCTACTTCGTTCGCTAGTCGTTTTACAGGATCTGCTCATCTTGATATATTTTCGTAGTAACAAAACATGTGGATAATTAGTAGTTTGACAGTTTCTGTTACACACAGATGTTTTGATTATAGTTATATTCATCTTGGTTCTTCAACCAATAAGCAAAATTAGACAATAATGGAATTTGAAATTTACTTTGGTCGATAGATAATTCGAAATTATATTTGCTACTTCTACGCTTTTCCGGCTTCAATTCACAGGAAAAAAAATGCATTTTCCCTTTATTCAGTTAGGAGTCAGTTAAGCACTTTTGTTTAAGATGTGAAATCCAATCCACATACAGGAGGATATATCATGTTATCCTGACAACTTGGTAGTTTGAGTCTTAGAACAATTTATGGGAAACTTCTTAGCTAACGAAAGATTACATAATGCATTCATATGCTCAGAGTAACGCAGTGTTCACAGTTCTAGTATGATACTGCTCATGTACGTACAATTGACGACATAAGTATCATTTTCGTAATGTGATTAAATTATCTAGCAAGTAGTCTTACGTAAGATATTTTTGTGATTAAAAACGATAATATAATCATAAAAAATTGTCTGTTTCGAATCAGCATTTAAATGATTACGAGCAATACGCGTTCCTCAAGATTCTTCGTAATACCCTCGAAACATAGGCTGCAAGCAAGCATTATTGTGTTTGAATTGAAATAATTGCTTCACAAAATTGGAAAAACTATAGAGACAAAGTAATTACATTTTAAATAAAATGCGATTATTTGGAGATAATCTTATCTTCCGAGAAAATTTCAATTGTGCACGGTGCATTTGAATTGTAAACGTTTTATGCTGTGAGATGCCACTCTAACATCGTGAGTGAATAAATGAGTTTATTGTCAAAAAAGCAGTACAAACTGCGTATGACCACGTGGAGGACAATAAACTAATTTACGGAAGCAAGCAAGGAACCATGCCATCAATTCGGATCAAGGACCCTAAGGCAGTGGCCGATTGATCATTTCAGCTTCCCCAATTATGACATGCACCCCCTAAAATCATCATTATAATAAAACGACAAGCACCTCATATTGCAATACACTTTTAAAGTGTTTATATACCCACACTCGGAAAATAATACACGTACAGTTCGATAGACTTAGTAAGAATGTGCTGAGACAGGGCAAGAGTCGTTATCAAAGAAAAATGATGTAATATTCATACAAAAGAGTTAAGGGATCATGTGCGTCAGAAAAAAATGTTTTAAATGATAGTTTGAACCATTCTCTATCCAGTGGCGATGAATTTTCATACTCTCACAACGCAAAATTTCGAATTATTTGACTTTAAATTACTATGGGCTTATATGGAGAAACTTCCGCAGGCTCATGATTTTTTATATTCTGGCGAAAGTACCAACTTAACATAGCGAAAAAAATACTAAAACATAGAAACGCAATGATGTTACGATTTGCATACCTTACGGGGTATTTACAAGAGAAATTCACCAAAAACTGTGGAAAATACGGTCTAACAGATATATGGCAGCTGCATCACATGACTGAAGACAATGCGACCCTTGTCAGAAAAAGGAGTCAAACGACAGTCTAAATTTATTATCAAATTTTAAAATCACAAAATAATTGTTCTTATTGAATATAGAAAAAATCAGTAGAATGAATTATTAATTAATAAGAGCTACTTTGGAGAATATTTCCAAGTTTCGTGAATAGTTGGCAACTTGACACCAGTCGACGCGGTGCACACAATACCTTAAAATGCAGAAACAATTAATTGTAGAATAATTTTGTTTTCTTCCTAAAACTATGAGTACCTTCATAGTACGCCTAGCTATTCCAATCTTACAGTGCAGCGAATGGAATGGAGTCTGAAGACCACGCGAAAGTCGAGCAGCCAATGCCAGCATTGCTAAGAGATTGCCCTCGACTCTTCCTCTCGCTGTAACACACGTGGACGTTTCCCTATG
This sequence comes from Laupala kohalensis, assembly GCA_002313205.1. Lineage (NCBI taxonomy): Eukaryota > Metazoa > Arthropoda > Insecta > Orthoptera > Trigonidiidae > Laupala > Laupala kohalensis. The sequence goes on from NNCF01129454.1 coordinate 155,602, forward strand.
GCGTTTTACTAACGCCAATACCAGCTAAATCGTAGAAGCAGCAGTAATTGATACGCCAACGGTGACGGACAAAGGGTGTGATCTCTAATCTTTGGACAAAAGAACAGTGTATGAAGTTAGCTTTTCCACGCGACCTTGTGTGGGTGCCGTGGCATGCCGTAAGAAATGGGTGGAGCTGCTTTAGGCCAATCCCCGAATATATGTCTGACCACGCTTTCGAACCATTGATTACATCTCGTTACTTTCCTTTCGCTGTGAGGGCTGTAGCAGTATTCCGTGGATGATGATAGAACCTACACAACCGAAGCGTCGTAACTGTTCTCGAGTATTCTCGAAGTCGTTTCTTTGCTTTCAGGAAATCAAACTTAAGAAAGAAAAACATGAACAAACGCACTGTGTTTATTAATATATTGTATATTAGTTGCAGTAAATTACTTTATTGTCCTCAACGTGGTCATAGGCATTTTGTAACAGCTCTCTTAACAATAAATTATTATTTATTGTCAGTCTAACTGGCTTGGTGTTGGTACAGAGTTTGTACTCAATGTAGCCAACGCTTCAACTTTGCCATAGTCCATAAGTGTAATAATATTTGTACCTCAAGTTATGTTGGCTGGACATTCCAATTCCTGAAAACTTACATCCATCGCCAACCTCGGACACCAGTTCAATTCACGTTCTTTTGTGGCGCTATACTGTTCTTTCTGCATCGAACGTATGGAACGATTATTGCCTTGTCTTTCTTTGTTGTGATATTAACTTGTATTTCTTTACAGCAAATAGTCGCATTTGGGTGTACTATTACTTCAATTCGTAGGAGTTGGCAATTTGTGTTAGGCAGCCATATTGCATAATTTTCGGCAGAGTTACATGACTTAGAGTATATGCACGTGAAGTAAATTTTTATGTGGAACTGGGGTCCTCGCTACATACAAAGTTCTATACTTAGGTCCCATAGTTTAAGGAAGTTGACCATCACAGATTGAATATGCGATAACGACGGAGACACTGGACGTAGCATGAACGTTCAAAGAGACATTCACGCAATTGGTTCAAATGTGCACTTCGATGATCAAATAAATCATCTCAAGTGGACTTCCTTGAGTTGAAGAGAGTTGTTGGAACTCTTTTTCACGAGAGTCAATCAAGTGATAGAGAAGCTCAAGTAGCATTTATGTTATTCTAACTGTCGTCAATGTCGAGTGATTACGAGTCCTCTCCGTCGGCTCAGGTGTTAATGTAAGCTCATGTAACTGGGACAACTGTAATCGTACCACTGCTTCTAGAATAGATAACTGTATTACTAACTACTCCTACTAACCCCTCCACGTGGCCCAAGTTATTGGTAAACCCAGCTAACCGGCCCACCTATACTAATACCATTCTACCCTCCTACCTCCTATCGCTCCATGTAGATAAGCTTCAATAGTACTAAGCTACATTTCCCATTTAAGTATACTACGATTAAAATTTAAAGAAGAGTATTCACGAGACAGAAAAGCCTTTCCTCTAAAATAGAAGAATTTATATCCACAAATGTAAGTCACAGAATTGAATCTTGGGAAACTACTTTTCAGACATTGCTAATAGCGTATTTTATAAGTGGTTGATGCTATAGACCGATTTTCACACGCGTCACTGGAATTAGACTCCTGCACGAAGAATAGACGTAAATGAACCTCGTGAAAATACTCCATGAATTCGAGAATGCTGGATAGCAGCTCTAATATAAAGTATGTTTAATTAATAATAAAGTTTGTCAAAAAATCAGTGACAAACTGCCTATGACCACGTGGAGGACAATAAACTAGTTTACTCTCCGGAAGCAAGCGAGAGACCATCCCATATTCCGATCAAGAGCCCTAAGGCAGAGATGGATTTAACATTTCAACAATACTCCTAACGATAAAAAAAATAGTTCGACACGTGTTGTAGTATTAACAAATACCAAGAAATATTGTACTTAATAAAACACAGAAAAGACATTTCACAAGTAACTATTATTATCAAACTGTAAATCATTCGGAAAGTATTGTTGATAAATTCATNCTCTAATATAAAGTATGTTTAATTAATAATAAGTTTGTCAAAAAATCAGTGACAAACTGCCTATGACCACGTGGAGGACAATAAACTAGTTTACTCTCCGGAAGCAAGCGAGAGACCATCCCATATTCCGATCAAGAGCCCTAAGGCAGAGATGGATTTAACATTTCAACAATACTCCTAACGATAAAAAAAATAGTTCGACACGTGTTGTAGTATTAACAAATACCAAGAAATATTGTACTTAATAAAACACAGAAAAGACATTTCACAAGTAACTATTATTATCAAACTGTAAATCATTCGGAAAGTATTGTTGATAAATTCATACCACTACTTAAATAACACTAAATTAGCTAAGAAATGTTTTCAATTGACGCCGCTCCTAGGCAAGAGCCCAGCGAGTCTTTATAACAAATCCGCCGTATAAGTATTGGCGTATAAGTGCGTGTTATCGTGTAAAGACTTCTACTCTTCAAATGGGGAAAAATGCGTTTACAATCAGTTTGTTCGCAGGAAAAAGTTAATTTAGAGTTTTTAACGGTTGTTGAACGTGGAAAGAAGCGGAAGCTTCCGATTCAGCGATGTGCATCGGAATCGAATGCTGCCACCAAAATGGGAGTTCAAGAGCACGCTTGGATGTGCTTCGACATTGGGAAAGAAAGCATTTTACAAGTGACTGAAGAGGTTATAGAGGTATGAAGCTTTGATGAACCTTAATATAATTCCTATGGACAGTGGCGGATCAGGACCGACGCCAAGGGTGGAGGGGGGTAACGGAGTAGAGATCTGTGGAGCATTTCTGTTTGAAAATGATGGGTTTACAACACACATTTTATAAATATTATCTTTAAGTGAAATACATCGAGAACGAGGGTTTTATATAATCGTTCGGAAAGTGTTGTTGATAAATCGTAACTATTAAAGAACACTAAATTTGCGTTTAATTATTTATTAAAAAATCGGAAATATCTAAAACGCTGTCCAACTGGCGGCCCACGAAACGTCTTTTTACGGTCCGTTAGTTTGCATAAATTTTATATCTNCTTGTGTGGGTGCCGTGGCATGCCGTAAGAAATGGGTGGAGCTGCTTTAGGCCAATCCCCGAATATATGTCTGACCACGCTTTCGAACCATTGATTACATCTCGTTACTTTCCTTTCGCTGTGAGGGCTGTAGCAGTATTCCGTGGATGATGATAGAACCTACACAACCGAAGCGTCGTAACTGTTCTCGAGTATTCTCGAAGTCGTTTCTTTGCTTTCAGGAAATCAAACTTAAGAAAGAAAAACATGAACAAACGCACTGTGTTTATTAATATATTGTATATTAGTTGCAGTAAATTACTTTATTGTCCTCAACGTGGTCATAGGCATTTTGTAACAGCTCTCTTAACAATAAATTATTATTTATTGTCAGTCTAACTGGCTTGGTGTTGGTACAGAGTTTGTACTCAATGTAGCCAACGCTTCAACTTTGCCATAGTCCATAAGTGTAATAATATTTGTACCTCAAGTTATGTTGGCTGGACATTCCAATTCCTGAAAACTTACATCCATCGCCAACCTCGGACACCAGTTCAATTCACGTTCTTTTGTGGCGCTATACTGTTCTTTCTGCATCGAACGTATGGAACGATTATTGCCTTGTCTTTCTTTGTTGTGATATTAACTTGTATTTCTTTACAGCAAATAGTCGCATTTGGGTGTACTATTACTTCAATTCGTAGGAGTTGGCAATTTGTGTTAGGCAGCCATATTGCATAATTTTCGGCAGAGTTACATGACTTAGAGTATATACACGTGAAGTAAATTTTTATGTGGAACTGGGGTCCTCGCTACATACAAAGTTCTATACTTAGGTCCCATAGTTTAAGGAAGTTGACCATCACAGATTGAATATGCGATAACGACGGAGACACTGGACGTAGCATGAACGTTCAAAGAGACATTCACGCAATTGGTTCAAATGTGCACTTCGATGATCAAATAAATCATCTCAAGTGGACTTCCTTGAGTTGAAGAGAGTTGTTGGAACTCTTTTTCACGAGAGTCAATCAAGTGATAGAGAAGCTCAAGTAGCATTTATGTTATTCTAACTGTCGTCAATGTCGAGTGATTACGAGTCCTCTCCGTCGGCTCAGGTGTTAATGTAAGCTCATGTAACTGGGACAACTGTAATCGTACCACTGCTTCTAGAATAGATAACTGTATTACTAACTACTCCTACTAACCCCTCCACGTGGCCCAAGTTATTGGTAAACCCAGCTAACCGGCCCACCTATACTAATACCATTCTACCCTCCTACCTCCTATCGCTCCATGTAGATAAGCTTCAATAGTACTAAGCTACATTTCCCATTTAAGTATACTACGATTAAAATTTAAAGAAGAGTATTCACGAGACAGAAAAGCCTTTCCTCTAAAATAGAAGAATTTATATCCACAAATGTAAGTCACAGAATTGAATCTTCGGAAACTACTTTTCAGACATTGCTAATAGCGTATTTTATAAGTGGTTGATGCTATAGACCGATTTTCACACGCGTCACTGGAATAAGACTCCTGCACGAAGAATAGACGTAAATGAACCTCGTGAAAATACTCCATGAATTCGAGAATGCTGGATAGCAGCTCTAATATAAAGTATGTTTAATTAATAATAAAGTTTGTCAAAAAATCAGTGACAAACTGCCTATGACCACGTGGAGGACAATAAACTAGTTTACTCTCCGGAAGCAAGCGAGAGACCATCCCATATTCCGATCAAGAGCCCTAAGGCAGAGATGGATTTAACATTTCAACAATACTCCTAACGATAAAAAAAATAGTTCGACACGTGTTGTAGTATTAACAAATACCAAGAAATATTGTACTTAATAAAACACAGAAAAGACATTTCACAAGTAACTATTATTATCAAACTGTAAATCATTCGGAAAGTATTGTTGATAAATTCATACCACTACTTAAATAACACTAAATTAGCTAAGAAATGTTTTCAATTGACGCCGCTCCTAGGCAAGAGCCCAGCGAGTCTTTATAACAAATCCGCCGTATAAGTATTGGCGTATAAGTGCGTGTTATCGTGTAAAGACTTCTACTCTTCAAATGGGGAAAAATGCGTTTACAATCAGTTTGTTCGCAGGAAAAAGTTAATTTAGAGTTTTTAACGGTTGTTGAACGTGGAAAGAAGCGGAAGCTTCCGATTCAGCGATGTGCATCGGAATCGAATGCTGCCACCAAAATGGGAGTTCAAGAGCACGCTTGGATGTGCTTCGACATTGGGAAAGAAAGCATTTTACAAGTGACTGAAGAGGTTATAGAGGTATGAAGCTTTGATGAACCTTAATATAATTCCTATGGACAGTGGCGGATCAGGACCGACGCCAAGGGTGGAGGGGGGTAACGGAGTAGAGATCTGTGGAGCATTTCTGTTTGAAAATGATGGGTTTACAACACACATTTTATAAATATTATCTTTAAGTGAAATACATCGAGAACGAGGGTTTTATATAATCGTTCGGAAAGTGTTGTTGATAAATCGTAACTATTAAAGAACACTAAATTTGCGTTTAATTATTTATTAAAAAATCGGAAATATCTAAAACGCTGTCCAACTGGCGGCCCACGAAACGTCTTTTTACGGTCCGTTAGTTTGCATAAATTTTATATCTAACGTTGAGGAGCACAACTTGGTGTTAT
>NNCF01129454.1:175293-187230 GCA_002313205.1 Laupala kohalensis
CCGCAAGGCAGTGTTTTCGGAGAATCGTTCATTTTGTCCCACGAGTTCGGAGGAAATAAATGTCCGGTGACGTGGAGCCCCCGCATCACGCCACTAAGCATTGCTCAACTGAGGTGCGGCAGTTGCCCCAGAGGTTGATACGCTAGAGAGTGTTTGTCCTCAACACCCATTCACCTCATCGGCGCGTAAGACACCTTGAGGTTGAGGGTTTTTTTTATAGAGGTTTAATCCTTCCTCGCGACCCGGCCAATGAAGGCAAGATCTCCGCCCTTTGAAACACGCAACTTTCCACCATCGCGCCAATGGTGGTCGCTGAAGCATGTCCAATGCTTACGGTGTCCGAGGACTGGTGGCGCAGTACCAGTCCCCAGCTGGGGGCCGTGGGTTCGCCAAACCCATACTCACTCGAAACTCAGCTCCCTGCGGGGGAAAGAAGAAGAAAGAGAAGGAGAAAATGAAAGATACCCTAGCCTTAATAGCGTCGGTATCGAAAAGAACAAGAGGTGACCAAGGAAAGTCAGAAAAGAGAAAGGAAGGAGCCTCGCACAAGTAAGTGGAAGTAATGCCAGACTCAGCTCGGGGCCCCGTGTTCGCCAAACACGTACTTACTAGATGTAAGCCCCCTGGGGGTGGGGCTACAGAATTAATGTACAGAACCGTGCCAGGGTTGACTACAAATTTTACTATATCTAATTTATAATACATTTTTTTACGTTCTAATTTATTATTCTCTGGATACATCGCAGTGAAAACACGAACGGAAAATCATGAACTTGACTTATATTTCGAATAAAAACCTCCAATGACCGAACGGTTAAGTTCGCTCTGGAAGGTGGTCAGATCTATTACCAGTTAGGGTGGAATTTCACTTTGATCAGTTGATCAATAGTAATTCGACTACTGAGATTTCTGTTTCTGCAGTGATTTTCCGGGTGATCACTTGGCAAATGCTAATGTAGTACGTTTCGTTCATATTTTACCAATATTCTACATGACCTCCGTATCCAAAGTCTTTCCAGAGATTTTGAAACGGTCATCAAAAGTCACGTACTACATATAAGTAGTTTGTCATATACATGTAAGGTTTACATTATAATTCAAGTCAGAAATTATAATAAGATCTATATACGACAAACTACCATTTCTGTTGTTTAAGTAATAAGTCTAGCCCTGAAGCAGAGATACAATATAATCTCGAAACGTTGGCTGAATAAACAATATAATAAGGAAATATGTCTTACTTATTTAAAATCTAATGAAGGTGAAGTGATAAGGAATTAGTGAATGAAATTGATTGTCTGAAAATTGTGACACATAGATTCAAGAAGGTTTGATAGTGAATTTTAATAAATACGAGAAACATTTATTACATCACGATATCAGGGCAGTACCAACTTTCTTTCTAGTCAGAAAAAAAATTATTCTAAAAACTTTATTTTACGATTTCAATCAAAAAAATCATTAAATTGCGTACAAAAACAGATCCTACACTTTTTAGGGTTAACATAAATGAAAGATTTATACGTCAATCAAGTGAGAACTATTCTCAATTTTTTTTAACGCACGAATTGAATAAGAAACATACAGGGATCGTTGTCGATAAAAAAAATCTCAACGTGGCAACAAAATGGCTGACGTAGCGATTCGTATCGCTTCACCACTACGGAATCTAGTCAGGATTAACAGCTCGGCTGCTACGCTCGCATAGCGAAACGAAGGCCAAATACCCGACACCGGACTGAGAAACCCTTATTAGGAGACAGCGTTCAGTGGATATTAGAGCAAACCAGTTAACATAGTCCTTATGTAGATATAGAACCTATATTTAAAATGCAAAGAATAAGTATTCGTTGAAAGTCCCTGAAATCAGTTATGAGATGAACTGCGATCCTAGCACACACATTTCGTATTTTTTCTCAAAACGGTATACGCCTTTTTATCCTTGTTGCAAAAAAAAAATTTTTTTCTTAGAATACCACGAAATAGTGATTCCTCATTGTCTCAAGAATATAATACGCCATTTCCACTTTTGGTTTGCTTCTTGATACATTTCGACATGGTACGTGCCAGAGAAGAAAGACTCAGAATAGAAGGTGCACCAGAACATAAGATGAAGACGTGTTGAACTTACTACGAACAGAGAAGAAATTTAGTTACGTTTTTAAGTGAAAATTCATATATTTTAGAAAAACTAAATGTGAACTCAAAATTATACAAACTCTGAGAAAAATAATCTGCCTTTACTTTAATAACCCATAGTAACAAGCATAGAGATGCTGGAAGAACTCAGTCATTTTATTTACTTAAAACATCAATGTTATACAGTTAAATAGCTTTGATAGTAAATACGGCCATTTTATTCCCTTCCATTCCAATATTTGTGATCTGCACTTTTCCTACAAAATCTACGCGTGGAGTATAGAGCACGTCTACGGCAAATATGTTAAATAAGTCCAGAAAAAGATTTCCTACTTTTCTTTCTCTTTGAATCGTGGTAGCAGACATACTGTACAACTTAAATAATGTGAAAATATTATTTTTGGCACTATAATTATTTATTTAAATTCATATTAAAAAATGACACCCATTAAAATATTTAAACGTGAAAAAACATTAAATTGAATTTATTCCTGTTCAAGAAAATCAACCACAAAAGTGTCAGGCTCGTAATGTTTACAATAGGAGTATGTATCAATACGAACAAGTCTCAGGAATGTCAGCACTATATCGCAGTAAACTAGATGAGATGAATGACATTCTCGAAATCGAAAAAAATTAGTACACGCAAAAGTAACAATATTTCCTTGATACGTAGAAATAAATTAAGTTATTCCAATTACGACACGCAATTAATAATACATTTGTTGTCAAAAAAGCAGTTACAAACTGCGTATTACCACGAGGAGGACAATAAACTAATTTACTGTTCGGAAGCAAGCAAGGGACCATCCCATCAATTCCGATCAAGGACCTTAAGGCAGAGGCGCATTTAACATTTCAACACACTCAGTCGAAAAAATTTAAAAAAATAGCTACATGTTGCAATATCAACAGAATATCTACAATTTTTTTACATAATAGAAAAAAGGTATTGCACAAATAAATATTATTATAAAATATTTTAATTATTCCCAATACATTGTTAATAAATCGTAAGTGTGAAAATAATTCGAAATTCGAGAATAGTGATTAAAATAGTATTAATGAGACCGCCGTTTTAAGACATTACGAAATATTCATTTATGGGTATTCCATGCAGGAGTGGATTCAGGGTTTTACTTTGTGGGGTGGGTGGAGAGATGTTAAGGAGGTATATTTCCATTTTTATACAATGTGAATGATTCAATACTTCCATTCACTGACTTATAGTGTTAAACAACGTTAAAATCAAATATTTATTGTCTTAAAATTAATATTATAATCGTTATTGGTAAAATCAAAAATACTTTTGGGGGAAGGGGTCACGACCGCCCCTGACCCAAAACATCAAGTAACGAATAATTAGCACATGAAGATAAGAGTGGAAGGGGATAACTTTTTTCCATATGAAACAAAGCTAAGCTTCATCTGGAACAAACATTCATCAAAATGATGATTCACCAAAGTATATTTAATCTTGAGTGGCCCGCGTGGACAGGCGTATCTCACAGGACGCTGTTTAGTCTTCTTCCGGGAGAGATGAATGTTGACGGGCTCTCGCTATTTTTTTTTACTTTTTATTTTTTTCATCCTTTGACCTCCAAAACGCCCCCTCGCCTTCACTTATCGCCACGTGCGCTCGACACGTCCATGTTTCCAGCAGACACACGTACTGGCCCAGTGCGGACAACCATCTTATCCGATTCACATCGATTTTATCCAACGAGTTAAAGATAAAAAGAAATGCACACGACGACAAAACTGGAATAAAAAATTAATATAAAAAAATGTGGGGACAAACAAAATTATTCACATATTTCCATCAAATTCTAATCATTTTCAGGACTAAAAATCCTGAAACTGCGTTACATAACTTGAACAGACTTCCAATAATGAATTTATTATTATTATTTTTTTACAAATCCATTGATTTTGTTGACGCGTTGTCCCCTCTCCATCTTGTGTGACATAACGACTGTTCTCTCGTCTTATTTCAACTCTATTCATATTTGTTTGCAGCGTCTTAAGTTGTTAATCCATAATAATATATACATGCAAAACACATGTCTGTGTTTGCCACCTGATCACGTGACTAAACCACGACCGAACCGATCACGATGAAATTTGGCAAAAGGAGATAGTTTAGATGTCCAAGATGAACATAGGGTAGCTTTTATTTTCTTAAATGTTTGTTAAGAAAGAAAAAAAATGGTTTTTGACGATATATGTGGATAAAATAGAGAAAAAAAGGTAGTTAAATTTTCTTACTCAGCCTAAACGGTGAGAGGTAAGTGAGAACTACGAATGACGATTTTGTTTACCTCAAAGAGTTTTACAAAAATGCCCGCGACAGCATACGTCTATCTTGAAAAGTTAATCTAAATTATCCATAAAACGTTATTAAAAATAGAAGCGTTAAAATGCTTCAATTTAAGAGGACAATTTAAGAAGGAAAACCTCAATCATCAAATTTAATGGATTGTTTTTTGCATTTAATAAAAATAAAAAACGTGTTTCAATCGTAAAATTTCCAAACGAATGGTATAGATTTTACAAGAATTTTAATGAAATGGTGAATTGCAGCCGCGTCGTGCCTCCGAAGCGGACATTCGACCGTCGCGGCTCCCGCAAGATGCTGTAGCGCATACAGTCGAGTTTTGTACTAAATTTCTATTATTATGAATTTGAAAAATTGGGATGCTCTACATGTTTTTAAAAACCATTAGGTAAAAATGTTTTGATCTTACAATATAGATTTTTTTTCCTGACTAAAAGATAATTAGTCTAAGAAAAATCCCGGGCAAAACCGGGTAATCAGCTAGTATATAATATTTTCTTCCAAACCTTAATATTTGGAATTCCTCTATATAATTTTCAAATGTACGATTTTTCTTCTCATTTTATTAAATTCGTTTTAACCCTGATATTAAAAAGTCATCTAAATATACTACTTTGAGATATTCCACTCTCTCTGCGCCATACAGCTCGCAACCCCACAAAACTTCATAGTTGGTTCCATCACCTCTTCCGCATAGACGGGTTCTCATATCCCTATTCCACATACATATTTTTCGAATTCAACAGGTTTCTAGCTAAATGTAGTATTTTGACAGAGGAAGTGCCAAGAAATAATATAATATTGAACATATCTCGTAAATATATAACTTTCCAAACGCGTCGTTCTCGATGTACACCACAGCCAATTCCAGTTGACCAAATTTTTATGCAAATATGAATGACTCATCACTCGTGTTACTTACATATAAGTCATGTCAGAATACTAACATTTACGTTACCTTAATTAAATAATTTCAAATGTGATATAGTGCAACGATTCATATAATGCAACAAATTTAAAAGATGGTTCGTCGAACAAGTAAGTAAACAATCGGCTATAATGTTTTTCCTGAAAGGCGAGATAATAGGGATGTAACACACATGACAGTGCATGATAACTTTTATTAACAATTATTTCGTTTTATTTTTATTTTTTGTATTTCTCAGCCATAAACTTATGATTTATTAGTAGCATATTCACGGTTTGAAATTTAGTGTAATGATTTTAGCCTTGAAAATGGTTAGGACCGAGTTAGTGATTTTTTGTATTACGAACGAATCTCCTGGAAGTTTCCTAATACGTTCGTAAAAGTATAGTTGTTATTTATTTTAGTTGGAAATGATAGTAACTAATGACGTTGCGCATTCCCATATTATATTCCATCTACGGTCGATCGATTGCAGCGTTGGCTTATGGGGTCGTCGAACTTGTATATTATCAGAAGGGAAAGATGCTTGCCAAGCTATAACAGTTTCTTTTTGTGACGACTGACAGCAATTTAACAGAACTCGTCTACAAAAAAAGCATATACTTCATCCTTGAAGATAAACATACCAGAATTATGTTCTTGTGAGTTTCCGTATGTGATCGGATGATAAGGTTCATCACAAATAGAAGGGGGAAAAATGTTCTATATTAAAGAATTAACCTTGCGGATGTATTCATAAAAACTTAATTCCGACCATTTAATAGAAATTAAAGTAAAGCTTTTTTGCTACATAAGTATCAGAGTTACGATGCATAACTAGTATGAATTTTTTTTAACGCACTTAAAACGTAAAAATGGATTTTATATAAAATACTTGAGGTTTTGATCCCGAAAAGTCGGTTAACAGAGGCAAAATATATGTGAAATATCTTTGATTTCATGTCATATTTATTCAAATAATGGAAGTTTCTTCAGGAGAAACTAATATTTTTGTGGATGTTCTTTCGTTCTGTTGAGGTTCGAAATCGCGGGTTTTTACTGTTCTTCCGCAAAACCAATTTTATAAATAATGAAATGACAAAAAAAAACTACACACTATTCTTCGACGTAAAATAAATGATACGTTACACAAAAATCAAACACTGCGATATGACATGCTTTATTTATGTTCCCTCTTCCATCGGTCCGTGAAAAAGATATCAAGGTTGTCTCCCTCAATAACCTTGATCCATCTATTGCCGTAACCTTATATTAACCTTGATCCATGAAACATACGATAACCCTAATCCACGTAACGGTATGAGGAACATGAATGAAATCGTCAGAATATATTTCCAGTTATCGCTAAAACGAGTTCAGGAATAATGTCCAAGATAATCTATACGTCCCAAGTTTACCCGTTGATGCCCTGCGGTGTAAATAAGTAATCGAATTGGTGGTGGTACTATTCCAAACACCGAATTCCAATACGCAAGAACGAACAGATATCATGAAACTCTTGGTAATATACACTTTCGAAAAATTGCGATGTAACAGTTCGAAAACAAATTATATTACAAAGTTATGAATTTCGATTGGAATACAAAGTAAGTCTATTTACAATAATCCTCGGTCATCTGACAGCTTCTAGACGGCAACGACGACATGTCAACTTCTTGTCAACAACTCCTAACAATAGAACTCAGATCATCTGAATTCAATCATCTGGATCGCCAATTATCCGTATTGATGGGATCAAAAAATTGTATTTTAATCACTGTGCACTAAACAATTGTTACTTTCATAATGCGCTGAGGTAACTGTAATCACTATATAGCCATTACATCATTAAATAAGAGTTAAGTTTTTGTTTTCTCCTCAACAATATGATGTGCCGCAGTAATTTTGCCTCAAAAATAACTCATTATGGAAGACATTTAATTATCCGAATATTTAACTACCCTGATCGGATATGGTCCCATTTCTTCCGGATAATAGTAGTTCCACATTTCTGTTGTTAGCGGTAATTATCTCGGAGTTCGCCATTGATTACGAACAGAGTCAAATTCTCAAGTAATACTACTTTCTATATTAACAATTTGTTGTTACAAATATGATATTATTATTTACTATTATACATTAAACTAACAAAGAAATTAATTTAAATATTGACAAAAGGTGCCAGAATACTTGGAATGATTTGACCAACAATACCCAGCAGAACAACTTTCAACACAAAATCCAAACAAGAGAAACATACTCATAAAGGAAACTAAATTATGAAAATCATGATTAGCCTTTTCTCAAAGTTCTCAATGTTTTGCATCGGAAAATAACGAAACGATAAACATTTCAGCCGAGAAAAAATTGTATTCTGGTCTCAGTTCACCCTTAATTGTAGTTTATCCCTTAATTGTAGAGTTATTGAGAAGGTGAATTACTTTGTGCCAATTGGTGCTGTTTCCCCTCACTCGATAAAGATTGAGAAAAAAATTACTTCGAAAAATAAAATAAAATCGAGAGACTATTTTAGGACTACCTTTTACGTAAATTCTTTTCATGACACCAAGGAGAGCTGGAAGAACTTTGTTGGGTGTCAAACGTCCACCAACAAATGAAATTTTGCTCCACAAATGAATTCCGATTCGACTGTCGGTGAATTCAATTGTGAGGACAGAAAATACCTTTTATTTCAACAAGCTCTCGCAATACCAGAATGCATTACCAACTAATGCATGAACATCAGCGTATTATGTAAACAGGAGAAACACGAAACGCTTTTCGTGTATAAATCTCTATGACGAACGAGAGAAAATGTTTCCCGAAATATTTCCCTTCGTAGTGTCATGATCGCAATTCATCGTAGTAAAATAAAATTACCAACAGATAAATAAGAATTGTGTTCTAAACTCTTTATTTTCCGCATATAAGAATTACAAAAATCAATTATGGTACAAAATGTTTTAGAAGAACTTATTACAAAAAACGAGATTAACATAATACAAGAAAATATAATTAGTAATATCATCTTTGGTACAAAATTATAGAGAACATTTTTTAACCAAAACAGTATTGTACAAAGAAACACTATAAAACGTTTTTAACATGAGAAAAACAATTTGGTAAACAATGTTTGGTTCGACATTACATGAAAATATAATTAGAAATACCATGAATGGCAGAAAATTGCACAAATTGTTTTCTTATTAAAACTAAGTATTGTCCAAAGAAAAACTATAAATTGTTTTAACCAGAGAAAAAGATTATAAAACCAAGTTTGGTTTAACATTTTACAAGAAAATATCTTTAGATATACCACGCATGGTACAAAATTGATGAGATTTTTTAAATTGAAACTAAGTATTTTACAAAATAATCATTATTACTGTTATTCGATCATTATCAGTGTTATTCATGTTTTTACGAAGAATAAATATAAAAACTATTATGTAGCGGAATGTTGGTGAAGGATATGAGTGCAACAATGAAATGTGATGGAGAAAATATGTGAAATGAGGTATAGGATATTTAAGGGAAATATGAAGAACGGAGATATAAATGATGAAGATAATTGATTCTATAAACAAAACGATAAATTTATAATTATAAATGGCGAAACAAAAAAAATAGATGTTTCATTTACAATTACATCCAGAACACCATCCACTTTCCGGTAGCATCAATGTTTAAAAACCAAAAATATGAAAAATGCGTGAGAATTTTTCTAGGAACCTACCCAGAGGCCCTATTCTGTAACTTCTTCGGTTTGTACCGAGGATTCGATTCGGTTGCTCGGTTGAAATCTAGTGAGGTGTATCTTTACTTGCTCATTTACTACAATCGTAATTAGTTGGTAGTGGGATAAGTGGTGCAAGTATGATTTTGACAACTGACGACGTTGCCTTTTGTTGCTATTAGAATGCGTGTTGTAAAGATGAATAAAAATGAAGTTGATGTTAACGATGGAAGTTAGAGTCAGAAAGTTGTACGATTGTACTTTTATCTTCCTAAGCCTGCTACAAGGAAAAAGTGGTGTATTTTACTGTTAACCTGTCATTTTCGTACCATCTCCTTGAATGTGTAACTATTGGAATAAAAATTGTGCACCACAATTAAGCTCCTATAAACAACTCTTAATATAATTTTCAATCACCATAATTCAACACAAGTAAAGAAAACTTATCACAAAGCAGTTTTGACTTAATTTATTACATTATTGTTTAAGTTGCCTTACACCGCTGTACATTTCATCACGTCCTGTAATTGAATAATTAAAAATGAAATTGGAAGATAAGGCGATTAAACCCAATTTATTTTTTATTAAACCCCTCGGGCTTTTTTAGTCATTTTTTGTGCAAAAATGCAGTATTAAACATAGGTCTAAGGCAATGGAAAGAAATGTCATATGTTTTATTGGCTGATTAAAAAATAATTCATCACATGGATGAACATTCATTTTAACTCTTCTACCACATTTTAGAAATATAACATTCACAATTACATACACCGCTAAGAATATGCGTACGAATACGCAAAGGACTTCCCTACCTTCGAATCGTTCCGAACGCGCTATCGATGTGAATCGGTTGTACCGAGACCAAAAAGGTTTCGGTAAATCGACCGCGGATTCGGCCGGCGAACCGAAGGAAAAGATCCCTCGATTGCTTACAAAATACCACGGTTGAGCTCTGCGCCGAAAAGTGACGTCACTTCGGTCGAACCGAATCGGTACGAGTCCAACCGAGTGTTAGGGCTTCAGGTATGCTGCCGCGGATCTATGGGGCTATAGCACTATAGGTTATTTGGACAAATAAAATTGAAGTTGATAAATTGCATACTTTCTAAAAGTGTTATCACATTAATAAATGTTCTTGGTTTTAATTGTTATTGTTATAAATAATGATTTTGTTATTGTTATTAATAATACCATATTAATTAAATTAATAATGCAGTATTAATAACTTTAATATATAATTGTTGTTATTTATAATACCAGATTGTTTATTACATATTTGATCCATTTTATTTAAAGGTAATATTTTTAAAATTTGTGTTGTAAAACCAAACTTTTGAAACAAAAATGCTCCCCGGTTAGGCCCTCCCCGGGTGTAGATCCGCCACTTTATAGAATAAGTGTATTATGTCATGTCATAACCTAACTTCTTTAACGTAGTTAAATATTCAATCAGTTATAGTACGACTCATCGATTTCAATGAAATAATTGAACCTTTTCCACAGAAAAATTGATAAAAAATTATTTACTGAAGAACACTCGCTACTTATCATATTTTATATCATTTAATACAAGTATTTTACTTCCCTTTTATATTCTGACCATATAATTCTGTAAATTGTTTTCCATAATAACGTATCTCAGGAGCTTCAAATCCGGCTCTACATTTCACAGAAACTATCCTTAATCCAGCGTACATGGAAAATTCATTTCGTTATTATGAGTTCTTAGTCACTATTTACAGGTTGAAAACTATGCAGCAAATGATCAGTAAACTCGGAATTTACAGAATCAAAGTGAATACGCTTCCTGAATCAACCGGGTGAAATCATTCAATAAATAGTTAAAAGGTAAATAACTAAAGCAATATGTGCTAATATATGAATTCTATGAAATGTCTGTGCATGGAAATCTGAAAACTAATCAATAACAATTATTTGAAATTTAAAAGTACTCTCCTTACATGTTATTGCAACAAAAATCCAAAGTGTGGTTAATATTGATGAAGTACAAGAGCTGAAAAACTCTTAAAATCGATTGCTAATCAGTAGACGTGAATCTTCACTCGGATGACTGTTGACTATGAAGCTTACTAACATGTCCGCCAGAGTTCGATTGCGTAACGTGAGGCAGACGATCCTCTGAAAGTACAATCTACGTGACCGAATCGTGGAAGGAAAATTATATAAAGGCTGAGAAGAACACCGTTTTTAAGTAGATGACCTAAAGTGAAATAAAAACAAAGAATCAAGAGATCTTGACTATGCGCTTTGTTTATACCTGTATAAACTGTTTTTTTTCCCTCTTCCTGGTCTTTAAAAAAATTATTCGTAATTACTAACAAATTAGCATACAATCTCGGAAACGGTGTGTATTTTTTATTTTTTGTGGTATTTAGTGTAATATCACGAATGTAGAGAAATATGAAACTAACTAATGGACTTAAAATAATATATAAGAAGCCCGGGCAATGAGAAGCAAAATGAGCTAAAAAATCCAGACCTGGAAACAGGTGTTTTTATACCCTCTGTAAAGTAAATATTTCAATCTATTTTTCTTTGAATGTTGATGTAATTTTTTGTGCGTGTTAAATTTCTTTTTAAATCTCGGGAAGCGCTGAGTATTTCTGCTAGTAAAGATATAAGAAATGAAATCCGAATTTGAAATAACCGAAAGGGAATAAGGTCTCGATTACGTAATTACGATTTTTCAGTAAGTTTACTTAATATCTAGAACTTGTCAGGAATAATCAAAGCAATAACAGTTAGAAAATAAGGTAGTCAAACGAAGATTCTAGAAGCAACGATTTGGGCGTTTTA
>NNCF01129454.1:187240-203148 GCA_002313205.1 Laupala kohalensis
GCATATATATATATATATATGCAAGTGCACAGAGATTTATTTCTAGATTTATGTCATAGGATAATTCATAACGGGAAAAATGATATAAAACAAGCATCTGAAACATATGGAAATTTATTGCACACATTTTCTGTGAGACTATCGTATTGTTTCTGATATCGGACTTGTGTGCACTTCTAGAATGGTTACCAAAGATATCCCATCCTATCGTAGGTAATTTTATTTACTGAGCTAAGAGAGGTAAGTAGCTAATCGTACACGGGTGTTACTCTCTCGCTTATTCTTCAAAATATATTTTCTTGGGGTATTTTAGAATGAAACATTTTGATGTCTGTATTATTATTGGATTATATCGATTCACGCAAATGATCGGAAACTGAAAGTAGGTAGACGGGACAGTCTGTACTGCAATATTTGTAATTGGGAAATGTAGCGTGCTACTGAAGTTTATCTACATGGGGCGATAAGACGTGTGTGTTAGGGGCTATTGTAAGTATTTACCAACAGCTTGGTCCTTGTAAACGTGTTAGGAGGAGACGTTAGAAATAGTAAGAGTTAGTGATACTAGGAGCAATAGGACGTGGATAGAAGAAGGAGTGTTTGCTTTTTAATGGTTACAGCTTATATGTGAACTGAAGGACATTGAAGAAAAAAAGTTAACAAATATTTCTGGCGCCGCCTGGAATTGAACCCGGTATGACTCAGTGGTAATGAAGCATGCTAGTCCCTGAGCTACCAGAAGGGTTGATGGGACAGTTGAGCGTAATATTATAAACTTGTCGGAGCTTCGTCCCAATTCTGAACAGAAATTAATATCCTCCGAATGAGAATATTCGAATACGTGTTTGATCGCTTTTGCGTTCCAAAATTACTCATTGGGTTTGAACTAAGTTCACTGGGTGTTTTTCGAAACATATCTTCAACAAACATACAAATTTCGTCCGTTTCATAATACTAATAAATTTTCCATATCGTCTAAGACAGAGGGATCAGATTTGCAATGTCCTTCGTTGATCGGAACCAGGTGCAGTTTTTAAAGTTACCCACTTCAGATAAATATTTTAACATTCCAACATTTTGTTTATAATCGCCATTAATACTCATGTCTACACCAAATTCCAAAATTTGGAAAACTTCATGAATTATTTCACCTTAGGACATGTTTTTCACCTAATTTCAGTCTTCATTACGCTTCATCGTCCACCTATTGAATAAGACAAACTTGTTCAATAAATACCAAGTTCGTGATCGATTATTTTTGGAAAAAAATCATAACCTGACACATGTGAAGTGGCAATAATATTTTTTACAGCTTTTTACAGAAAAAAAGAAACAGACGAGGCCACCTATAATGGCCAGGAAAACAAAATGGAATATTATTATGAATAGTCCAAATAGAATACAAAAAGGTCTACATGATACTATAAACCCTCAAGTAACGTTCGAAGCTGCGTATCGGCGAACAAACAAAATTTCCTAAATACACGCGCGTAAAGCCTTGGGTACTCAGCGAGTCGTACATGCAATCATTCTCAGCGTTAAATGAAAATTGAGAACGTAAGTTGGAAATCGTATGGAAACTGCAGTAGAACTAAACCCACAAACTTTTTATTTTTTGAAACGAGAACTGAAAAGAAGAAATAAATGTAAAAAAAACGTGTGTTTTTAATCTTTCATACTTCCCTGCACAGTTACAGCAAGGCCAAAGCGCCTTCAAACGAAAGCAGTGCTAGAGGAGACCTTGCTCTGCCAAGACAGGTGCGCGAGAATTAAGTCTCACTTGCACTGTTATGTAAATGAAAACGTATGCTTTGTAGCCTCCAGCTCTCGAAACTCAAGCAATAAAATTTAAGCAAACAAGAAGTGCTGTAAAGCAGGGATTGTGTCATTTTGAACCCGGGCAAAGAAATCCCAGTCATGAAGTAACGAGAATTAAGAATATTACGTGGACTGAGGTGCATCCAATTTTGTTTAGGAAAAATGGTAAAAGGGACGTTACGAAAATTTATACAAATTGAAGGAGTAAATAATCACTACATATTTCAATTTAATTTATCATTAAATTTTTTTAGAGAATTAAGTTCTCTTATATTATTTATAAAGAAAATTCATTTTACTAAGATGAAGAGGCAATTAATAAAAAAACAGAATTTTCGTTTGAATACTGTGCTTCTTTTTCGTAACACTGAAAAAAAAACTTTTGAAAAAATGAACAAAAAAATGAGGAAGAAGAACCCTCGTCGAAGAAGATTTTCGAGACCTCAATTGATATGAAACAAGTCGCCGACGATCAATTTATCAAAGTAATCTGGTCACATTCGTGAATACGAAGGCGAGATGAATTCACTTGGCGTTTGCATTGGCATCTTCCCGATCGCTTCACACAATTTCATGTAGTGATCATATAGATCGTCACGTATCAGAAGAATCGCTTCGTTATCTTCGCGTATCTGAAGAGGGCGCGAGTCGAAACTGTTTCTTCTAATACGTGAGTTTCTTTTATGCGTTTTATATTCCATTTTTCGTTTACTTTCAAACTATTAATTTAGCAACATTTTAATTTAATATATCCACAGAATCAACCCTCCTACCTATCCACCTTCTTTAAATGTATTGTCAAAAAAGCAGTTACAAACTACGTATGACCAGGTGGAGGACAATAAACTAATTTACTCTCCGGAAGCAAGCAAGGGACCATCCCATCAAGGACCCTAATGCAGAGGCGGATTAAAAAATTTCAACATACTCCTAACGATAAAAATAAAAGTTCAGTACGCGTTATAATATTAACAAATACCAACAAATATTATATTTAATAGAACACAAAAAGTCATTTCACAAGTACGTATTATTATCAAACTACAAAATATCTTCGGAAAGTATTGTTGATAAATCGTAACTATTAAATACCATTAAATTCGCTAATAATTATATCAGTTGATGTCTCTAGGCAAGAGCCTAGCGAGTCTTTATAAAAAAATCCACCTCTATCCGAAGGAAAACCGGAGAAAAACCAGGGCCAGGATGGGGCTACAGAATTTATGTACAGAACCGTGCCAGGGTTGAGTACAAATTTTACTTTATCTAATTTATAATACATTTTTCTTTTACGTTCTGATTTATCATTCTCAGATTGTAATTACTGGCATAGAGTTTTTATGACAGGAATGTAGTTTCTAACTATAGTTAAACATATTAGATTCGACGAAATTATTTATAAATCTGAACCGAAAGGAAAATTATACAGAGGAAAAGGAAGAATAGTACTAAGTGTCATACATGGCACTACCTTACTGACTTTAATCCTTTGAAAATCATAGTTGTAAGAGGGTTAAGGTAGTATAAGCCTAGGAATAATTAAACTAGGAAAATTTCTTAAATCAGCAAAAATATTCAGAGTAAGATGTACTTACAGTGATTTCTACTTGAAAAACATACCTCTCCGGTCATTGAAATGAAACGGTTACAATTACATTAGATTGTGAAATACATTGCGTCTTATGGAGGAAAGACATAGTTCAAACAAAAAATAAATAAAGCGACGGAAGTTTACTTTGGTTTGTAGTAAATTTTCCGTAGCATTTTTTACGTCATTTTTTAAAAGTCACCGGACAGTACAAAAATATATTCCACATTTTCCGAGGTGAGATGCATGAATCGCAGAACCGTTGCGTTCCGCCGTCGTGTTTAACATACTCTTGCGCATTTCAAACTAGTCAAGCGAGCGCCTGAATATGATTTATACTGCACTGTTAACTGATAGATCGAAATGAAATCATGTTTTTTTTTTCATTATTATAATCCATAATGTTTGTGTTATAAAACAATAAAAATATACTTCAAATTGATTTGATTAACTAGGAGCGCTAGTATTTACAAGAGGAAATGCACATGCATGACCCGCGTAATTTCCCGTCCTGATGCATACACTAAAAATATAGAGCCATCACTCAGGTGCGCATCAACGATGACGCGGTAGATGTGTTTTTTCTGGAGCACCCGCCAAGGTGCGCGGGCGGAGCCTCGGCGAGAGATGAGTGGCAGGCGTTGACGCCAAAGATGACTGCGACGGAGGCGGTTTGCATTGCGCGCGACGTCTCTTTGTGCAGTTCGAGACGCGTTATGTAAACTGCCTGAGCGGTTGTTAGGGTTGGGATGTAAATTGCTGCAATGATCTTCTGCACGATTCGTGAAACGTTCGAGGAGAAACTGTACTCTGCAATTCATCGATTTGTTAACTCATTTACTTCTTCTCTAAATTAAATCCTTCGTAGCGACGAAATTCTATATAGTCTACAGAATTTCAATTTAAATGAATTGATGCTCTTCACTTCCAATGAAGGTATCTATAAATTAAATAATAATTTATTTATTTTTATTGTGGGGCTTTACGGCTCATGTCGACATCAAAGGTCAGTGGAGCCCGAAAAACTTGTACAGTTAGGGAAAATGCAGTTACGCACTAGGGAGAGCCAACATGACTCTCCCCGCGTGTGTGACTCGTCGAATGATTCAACCCCACCCACCAAAGACCCTCCTGATCCACAACACACCAAAACACATATCACAACATACATCAAATGGAGGGGGGGGGGCTAAAATGAGTGGGGCACATAACATGAGGGGGGACAAAGAATAAGGGGGGCAAAAAATGAGGGGTAGGACAAAAAATGACAGGAATGAGGAAAATGAAAGATACCCTAGCCCTAATGGCGTCGGGATCGAAAAGAACAAGAGGTGACCAAGGGAGGTCAGGAAAGAGAAAGGAAGGATCCTAGCACAAGTAAGTGGAAGTAATGCCAGACTCAGCTCGGGGCCCCGTGTTCGCCAAACACGTACTTACTAGATGTTAAGTCCCCTGGGGGGTATAAATTAAATAAGTCACGCAGAAGTATCAAAATGTAAATTTGATTGCTTAAAAAATTGAACCAATTCAGTAAACAAAAAAAAGTGCATTAATATTTCGAAGTCAAAATTTTCCTCGCTAAATTTATTCTTCATAAAGTTGACCCAGTATTCATAACAATATATTGTTATCGAATTGTGACAAACAAACTAGTACGAGAAAAATAAAAGTATGTGATTCTTTAACAATTAATTATGCTTGAAAGGCACTTGTATCAAAGGAAATATTGATATTAAATAGTACATAATTTGTAATAAATAAAAATTAAATAATAAAAATCTGTTGCTTGTGGAAAACAAATAAATTTGTTTTAATCTAACGATCGAATGTGGGACACAATTTGCGTCACTGCATATCTTGTCTCAATTATTTTTAATTTTTAAAAATATATATCGAGTACGTAAAAAATTAAGTTACGGTTGTGAGGTTGATTATTAAAAGAGGATGTCCTTTAATCGAACTACCACATTTTTCGGTGACACAGAAACAGAGAAGATGTTTCTAAAACTTTTTGGTGACGCCGCATTCGTTCGATACTAATTCATACAATTAATACAAATTCATTACATTTTAGTGAAAGTTTAAAATAAATGTCACCTTACGGAAATTGTTGAATTATGAATGCAGTTTCTTTAAAACCAGAAATGCAGCTCTTACAATAAATAGAGTTGAGAATGTGTTGCTGCGACATACCATCTCTGTCGGAATGAACTGACTGGTTTTCAGTAAAAATAAAGCTATACATCAGCTACTTAAAAATATCTTAACCTTACGCCACAATAGCATTTGAATGCAACGGAGATCAGGAGTCTGCTTCGGAAAACCAGCAAACATGCTGCAGATCTCTTATATTCCGCGCGACACAGTTTAAGCCCCTCCGGCGGCTCAGGTGGTAGCGTTCTTGCTCATCACCAAGTCATCCCGGATTCGATTCCCGGTGGAGCCAGAAAAATTTGTAGCTTTTCACATTATTGTCCCAGTTCATATAACTGTGACTACTGAAAAGCGAACCCTTCCTTCCTCTATCCAACTCCTTCTAGTATCACTAAGTCTAACAACTAGTATCTTCCCCTACTAACCCTTCCGCGTGGGCCAAGTTGTTGGTAGACCGAGCTAACCGGTCCACAACTCCTACCTCCTAGCGCTGCATGTAGATAAGTTTCAATAGCACGCTACTTTTATTATTAACAAATATTAAACAAACAAAAAACAGTTTGGGAGTCATTGTTCTGCATTGTTATTGGTGTTCCAGATATTTCCGATTTTGCTAACTCGCATTTTGCATGCCATTTATGCCGACCTGGTGCACCGTGGAGCAGTGGCGGCGATTAGAGGGGACGTTTTTTTTTAAAGGGAAGATAAAAATTTCATTTTAACAGTCTAAAACAAGGAATTATAAAAAAGAATTACACCATCCTTGATGTGCTAATCACCAATTGTCTTGTCATGTTAATGAAAATTGTCCATATTTCCCCCCCCCCACACACACACACTTTTGATTCCCAATCACCGCTACTGTCGTGGAGTGAATGCAACCACAGGTTCTGGGCCCCATTACCGTTCGAAGCATGTTTGTGAGTGATTGCATTCACGCCGATACCATCGTCGTGTACACACCATGCGACAGACAGGGCAGTAAAAATGCATGATTGTGCTCTAAGATTGTCATCCAACACGGATGATTCCGTGTTACGCGGGAAGATAAAAAGGAAATGAAGTTTAAATTTCATTACCCGCTCACATGAATTTCTAGAAAATAGTGGAAAGCAAGTTTAAGATATTTTGAAATTGCGTGTATAATATCGTAAAAACGTAAAATCTCTGTCACCGACACTACAAGAAAAGATGTTCTATGAGTTGTCAAGAAGGGGGGAGAGGCGATCCGACAGTCTCAAAATCAGTAAACATCTTGATTCATTTGTCTGTCAAGTATACGTAGCAGAGTAAGACGATGCCTTAGGTCTGTACGCCTCTGATATTGCCCTGAAGGACACACAGAGATGGTGGAAAAGTTGTAGTTATGTCTACAGAGACGCGGTTTGTCCCGGAGAAGACACGGAATGTTCACATTATACGTTCTTTCTATGTCGTTTTTTTCTTCGCTATGTACTACATGGTACATGCAAATAAGCAAAGTTGCTTTTTGTAAAATAAAACGTTGTTAGTTGTATTACATCCATTTTTTTCCACAGTGATCCGAATTTTCTTTTAGGATCCAAACCAACCCTGACAGTTCGTATAATCAACGCTCCACTCAATTTTTGAAAAAAGAATAATTAAAAATGTATATTTTTTGTATCAGCCATGTATTATTTATTGAACATTTGAACGCAATTTAATAAATCTTTATATCTTCACATCACCGTCGTGTAATGTAAGATACAATTACAGTTTTGAATTACATTTGAGGTAGATACGCTTGGACTAATTAGGGTAAATTTTGAGGTGATTGTGGAACGTTCAAGGAGTCCACGCAAATCCCACTCAGTGAACAGGAGGAAACGGCCAGGGAAGACTTCCAGGATGCCACACACCTTCGAATACTCGATAAGAAAGATCGACCTGAAAACATCATAGGAGCGGCGATTCGTATGCATAGCATGAAGAGGAAGGTACTTCCTTTCCATGGATCCATACATAATCAATCAAGTACCTTATGAAACAAGACACGACAGTATTCCTCCTTCCAAAGCATACAGTAAATGAGTAATACTTTGTCATTTCTGCGAAAGTATTTTCTATTACATTACTCGTATATTACTCTTGTTAATTGTTTACATTTTAAGATTGACGGAACAAACCGATTACATCGAAGAATTTATTTCTGTTCACGCTCGTTTTCAAAAACGTTTCAGCACACAGGAAAACTTGGGATTCGCAAAACAATTCTATTGTTTATTATATCTTGGTGCGTCGAGTCTTGATCTCGAACCAATAATAATCCAAATTTCCCTACTTTTCAATAGTTATTATTTGCGGCGAGGTTCTACCAGTTTGATATCAATCTGGCAGAACCATGAATTTGTTATAAACAATTACGGTCAAATATCATTTCATGGTAATTGTTTAATCGATAAATAGTCAAAATGTGTGACCTAGTTTTCATTTGGTACTATTGAGGTGATTTTGCCAGGATGATTCTTGCCAGTCCCTTGCTTTTTCTCCAAATCTTGCAGTTACGGTCTTCTTTCTGTGTTCCTCTTGTTCCACGTGCGGATCTAGACCGTAATCAAGGGGGAGGGACTAACCGGGGAGCATAATTGTTTAAATATTATGGTTTACAACATGCATTTTATTTAAAGGTAATATGTATGAAATTTATCAAATAAATAATTAACAATATGGTATTATTAATCTGATATTATTAATAACAATTTTATTATTAATAAGAATAACAATTATAACTAATAATAGCTAATAATCTGGTAACACTTTTACAAAGTATGCCATTTATCAACTTCAATTTTATCTGTTAGGAGTTCAGGTCCAATGGGGGTGGGGATGGTCTATAGCCCCCTTACCCCCTCACCCCATTAATCTGCCACTGGTTAGAGGGAGCAGTTGCAACTACAAAACAATCAACCACCAGGAGTCGACTCACATAGTCTATATTTCATTAGTAATATCTCTTTCGTTTAAAAAACAGAAACAAACTGACCCACGAATAAAACAATTTTCACATTCAAAATATAATTTTGTATAAAAATTGATAATTTAAATAACGAATCACCGCTGACATTTATACATTAAGATGTGTCTGAAGTGAGGTAATGACAATATTTAAAAGAATTATATTGCAAAATAGCTTTGGTGCGATAATGTACAATACTTAAGTAGGGCAGAAATAGTACCATTTTACAAATGATATTTATTAAAACTGTTCAGACATCAACGAAAAATAGAGAGAGCACCAACAAGTAACTGGTTCAGAATTATCTCATGTCTTAAACTCAAATTTTCACTCACACCCGGAACTATTTCTTATTTTCATATGAAACAAAAGACTCGCACATATTGTTTCATGTGCGGCAAGTATTGGGGGTGGGGGTTACAGTGGATCAATCTCCCTCCTCTTTTAAAAAAGGATAAATATATTTGTAATAGTAACCACAAAAATTAAGCATAAATAAAAACATTTATTGTCAAAAAACAGATACAAACTGTGTTTGATCATGTGAAGGACCATTAACTAATTTAATTACTATATAATACTTTTTCATAGCATACTCAACTATGGCATAATTGCCTGGGGTGGAGCATACAAAAATAATATAAATCTATCACAAAGACTACAAAACAGATTGTTAAAAATAGTATATAAAAGACTTTTGATAGAGATAATGATCCCCTAAATCTAAATCAAGTCACTGCATTATCATTATAAAGATCTAAAAGAAGAGATACTCAATAAGACAAGAAATAAATGTATACTAATTTCCAAGTTGTCTAAAACTATAAGAATTAAAAACAGTTACTTAATAGCTATTAGATTTTTTAATTCATTGCCAAATAATCTAAAAATGTTAACTTATAAGAGATTAACTATAAAGAAGAAATTAAAGAAATGGATTAGGACCAATGTTTAGATACCTTTATATATATTATTTGTGTGTTTTGTTACAAATTACTAGTTTAAATTTCTATAATTGTTAAAACACTGCTTTTGTCTGTTAAAACTAGCTATCAATAGTTAATGATTACATGAGTAACAATATAGGATTACTGTGAGTTAGTGCATTTTCTTTTCAGTAAATTCTAGTAGTAATTTCTAGTATGTCAGTTTTTTGTACCAGACCTGCATACAGGTAATTAATTAACCTCTGAAGAACTTTACTTTGTAACATTTTCTGATTTAATAAATAAATAAAAATGATATATTACTATAAGATAAAGTAGTTTAATACAATAAAATTAAATTATTAGTTTAAGAGGAAGTTATAATTTAAAGCTTGAACAGGTTACTGTTCTCCTCTATTCGTTTCTATTTTCGAAAGGAATATTCACAAAATTCTGTTGCAAACAAACGTTTGTGCATTAACCAGACGATCTTATCTCCGCCGCTCGAAAAACGAACCTCCAAGTTCTTTCCACATCGTACCACAGACTCCTACAGCGTCAGTAGGGACATGCTTCTGAATAAACCAGTTCCCTGAGTCAGCAAGAAGGAAAACACCATTGATTCATCTCAGCTCACAAAGATATTTACTCACAGTTTCTATCTCTAGCATGACTACATGTATAACTTCATCCAAGCATCTTCTCGTGCTCCAATAAAAAATGTGAGGTTCCTGGTGAATAATGTCCTCACGAGACAAATGTTTCTGATTTGATGGCAGGGGGGCCAGGGGAGTTGGGGTTCAGAGATCCCAGACCCTCCCGAAAATTTTTAGTTGTAATGAAATTGAACTATCCGAATTTTGTTAATTTACTATTTGTTAATTAACTGATTACTCACAGGAATTAAATAATTGAATATTGTTACTTTCTCATATACGTAGCATGTAGAAAGTTTTGTAATCGTGAAAAAATTGGAAAGCGAGATTTCGACGGAAATATCCGTTTTGGAGACCCCTGATTCAGAAAAAGTGGNTTTTGGCATGACGTCCATCCCTCTGTTCGTCCGTGCGCAGCGATTCTGGGTAAATGGATGAATCAATTTAATTCGTATTTCGTATTTACAGTAGAATTTACTTGTTGTCGATGCACGTGCTCTATTTCTTAGTTTAAAACATGGAGTACTTCACTTGAAGGTCAAAGTACTCTTTCGAATATTTCTCAAAAACGACTCCAGCGATTTTGCTCAAATTTTCTGTAAGTAAAGTACAATTAGTATGCACCACATCCGCATTAGTGGTATTTTGCTTAAAAGTTTGGTAGAGACGCAGTAAAATATTTTGTATCTGCTACACTTACACATTAGTTTACTGTTCAAGAAACTTGAATAATATTTAGCAGCGTAAATGGACCAAGCAGACGTAGAATACACTTTTCCTCAAATGAAATGAAAGATATGATAATGATAAAATACATAGGAGGACAGCAAACGCAAATACATTAATTTGTCTACAACGAAATTACATTTATATAACACTTTTACGATATTTTTTGACTCTGCAGATGGAGAAACGTATATGAGAAAGTATGTGCAATGGATTTGCACTGCAAGTTTTTTAATACGGAAGAATAACTTATCACCAATAATTCTTTGCGAGAAGCCTAGGCCCCCGATAAAATAAATTTTATACAACAGGTCACGGGCCAGTTTATCTAATTCAACCCTCACGAAAGCCAAGCCGATAAGAGAGTAACGATGAAAATGCATGCACCATTTCTTATCCCGGAATTCGAACACCGGACATGCAAGAGGTACGCGCCATGGTATCATGTCACCCAGTCGCGGGGCAGGGATGCAGGGGGGGGTCCTAAAATTGAGACAAAGTGTGGCATGAATTAAATATCTTCCTTAAACTTACTACTTAAACGTTATGGAAGAGAGCAAAATTGAACAAAGCTGTATCATGAATAACCCCCCCACCCCGCCAAGTTCCGTGAAATTTGTGACGCCGCATTGGAAAGGAATGGGTCAAGATATTGTGACATTGCGGGGGTTAAGAAGCACAAAAATTGCGTGACGTAAAATCTTAATGTTACCCGGAAGAGCGTAGATTCGATTCATAGTTTCGCCAACCTGGGGCAGATTCACAATTAACACATTGACTTACATGAGAGGATTTTTTTTTACATTTTGAATGAATGCACGATACACATCCAGCTGAACAGCATAGCTATGCACAAACTGTGCAGAATTCGGATTTATGTACGCATCGAATTCATTATCAATTCAGCATCACTAATTGATCTGAGACAAGAATTTCATTGCAAATGCATCAATGATTGAACTTTAAACTATATTGTCAAAATAGCACTTGCAAACTGCGTATGACCACCTGGGAGGCAATAAAATAAGTTACTCTCCGGAAGCAATCAAGAGATCATCCTATCATTTCCGATCAAGGGTCTATGGGCAGTGGCGGATTTAATACTTAAAAAAAGAAATTAGTCAATTAATACGCACTGTTATCCATTTATTATTCCAAAGTAAATTGTAGATATTTGTGCAGTAAAAATTCCGTTAAAATGCAGAAATTAATAGGTTAATAATTTTGCACTAGTAAGAAAGAAAGAAACGTTCAATAGTGTTGCGGCACACAAAGGTCAATGCGCAATCAAAAACTAGGCAGATATAAGCTTTTTGTTTAACTACTATGTCTTGGGATTAGGTCGCATATTACAAAAATTACAATTTCTCTTCGTACTTGCCAACGTACTTGATTATTTGCTAAAGGTTTCTTTTTACTTCAGCTTTATTTTTATTTCGAGTTAACCCACAGGATGATGTAGTACACAATATTTGCGATGAGTGAATGATTTATACGCCAAAAGGTCTCGTGGTCTCACGTTGGTTCCTAAGTTCCTTCGTTCCTTCATTCATTCATCTCCTTTTGCGCTCCCGCTGTGTGACCTCACAGCCAAAACATGCGCACGTGCCGCGAGGTTTCGAGTTCGACACCCGCGCCACTATTTTTAGATTCGCGCGGGGCATTGATCCGCCACCCCAAATTCAGTGCGTGACCTCAGACTGCGGAATATTCAACTGGGACCGAAAAGCGACCGCTCTGGTCGCTTTTCAATGACTTTCAGTGCGCAACGGCTATCAGCGTCGTTCATATGGTAGCGTGAGCAGCTGCGACGACGAGCAGCGGGGCGGGGGTGTCGTGCGGTGGTGGGGGTGGGGACGGGGAGCGGTGAATATCGGGTGTCTGCGCCCGCGCCGACCGACGCAGTGGGTCGGGAAGAACGCGTGCGCGAGCCGGTTTGTTTTGCCTTGGTCACGTCACATTCTCATTGAGAGTTCAACGTGAGGACGGCATGCGTGCACGCGAGGAATGTCTACAAGATGAGAGTTTCATGTGTGATATAAATATATCAATACATAAAAATAATCATCTTACCAACTGTCATAGTCTCCAGTCCCACCGTTGTATTCTTGATGACCGGCGACAGAAAATCCAAAGTAAGAATCCGAGTCTTGGCGTTTGACGACCGGAATGCGAAAATCCAGATTAAACGCATACACGCACACGATGTGGAGACTCAGCCCCAGCAACAAGAAACACACGCGGAATTCCATCACGTTTCGAACTTCGTTACTCACGCGATCACACGCGTTCGCACTGCATGCGTGCACAACTACCGACACCACCGGGACACCACGCGACGAGAGTCCGCTTACTGGCCGCCACACTCCGCTCCGCCTACTCACTCAGCCGGGAGAGGCACGACGGATAGCCAACCACGCGAACGCGACGCTCAGCGACTCCCTCCGCCAATTAATATCTGACGTCATGGGAGATGAAGCGGAACTTTGTCACTCCTCGTTTTTCTTCATATATCCTAAGCATTTCACCAAGAATCCTTAGCGATGGGTCGTTGTTACCGATTCGTTAAGGACATACGACAAAGGGGAAGGATACGATGTTGGTAACACTGGACTACTAAAAGACAGAAAAAGATTAAAAAATACGAGTCGAGTGCAGTCGAACAGTGGTCTCGCAGATGCGAATAAATTTGATCCGATGAGTTGCAACGGCATTTTGCAAGACAATTCTAGCGAGTAGCGTAATTGAGAGGATCACGACATAGTCAAATTGAGGACATTCCTCGAAACCAAAAATATGCGGCATTTCCTGTTAAGAGAAACTGGGGCGTTATTGCACATCGTAATAAACAGACGGTATTAGGGATTTCCCACTTACAATTTTTTAAATAATTACATTAAGTTTTCTCATCATTTTTAATTTCTTATTGAGAGGAGACAATTTGTTTTCTCGACCCCAGCCCACCCCCCAAAAAATAAAAAATCTAAAAACCCACTGTTACTAATGGAATGTGTATATTGGCATAATGTTCCCAAGACAAACAACATTAATTTTTTAATACATAAATGAACATCCATGAACTGTTTTTACTTGGATAAATGAATTTACATGTTTTCCTAAAAAAAAGCCTGTATGTCTGTGTAATATAAAATTTAGCAACAAAAGACAATATTTTAGCAGTGTCTGTAACTTTAATTTGTTATTGTTTTAGCAACTAAAATTTTCATTTCATGAATTTAAAACAGTTAACACTCACCTATTTAAAATATTATGAGTCATGAACTCAAGTTTAAGAAGTTCTAACATACCATGAGAAATGTACAAAACCATTCAAGTACAAATTACATACAGTATGATGATTGGTTGTAAAGAATAATGTATGCTGTAAACTCCCCAATTACTTTGTTCAAACTCCACGTTTTGCTCTTTTGTATCCAGCCGAGGAAAACTGTTGGGTCAAGGAGGCTAGGTGCTATTGAATAGTTTATGAAAGTTAGCAGATCTCTCTGGCAGTGTTGATTTGAAAACTAAAGTCAATACTCAGATACTCACCATATTCGTTCACTCAGGCATTGACTTTTTTTTACAGAAAATCCAATTGATATCTGTTGTAGCTTTGAACATATTGGAAACTAAGAATTCACTGCGTCCAAAGCTGTATAAAAAAAAATACTGTCTTAAAATTTATTTTCGTTGTCTGTCCATCTCTTTGCTGGCTCCCTACATATTTAGAAATTTTCAGCCCCAAAACATCTAAAGGGCCTTTCAAACTATCAGGTACTTCTGGCTCTTTCAACGCCAAGCCGTAGTGTCATACATTACGCCACTGAATGTGTAGTACCATGGGTATAAAGCATTTGAATCGTTCCAGAAAGTTTAATACGCCATTTATTTACATGTATCGTCCTCAGAGCAAAAAGCTTCAAATTATCTTCTTTACATTCATCTTCTGTGATAATGTTGATAAATTAAGATAAAAATTAGGGATTATGTGCCCTAATGAATAGTTACATCTAACTTCAGGAAATAACAAAAAAATACATACTTTAAAATTACACTTGAATAAATAGCAGTATAATTTTATTAAAATATATATTACAAAACAAGTTACACTTTACCGACAACAAGTATGCCATTTTATGGCATTCCTACAAAGGCACATGGAGAGACAATGTAGAACTATCACATAAGAACAAATACTGATTACACCAACAAAATATAAAAATTCAACATAACTCTCACTACCAAATTACACATACTATGCATTCCCACATATACAATTAAGAACAAGGTTCCCACACAATTACACGTCTATCTTCTCCGCCTGTGCAAACCACAGATCCATCGTCCGATACTGCTATAGTAACTAAAGGACCTGCAAATAATAATAATTCCAGCAAACAAGTTTAGAACAAGCACAACTTACTAATATAGAATATTACATTTTGTACGTTCATACATACCAGTATGAGCACTGATTTTTTTAAGAAGCTGAACATTAACCAAATCCCAAAGAAACAAAGTTCCCAAACTTCCACCTAAAAGAAGTGTCAGTCCATCCCAAGCAAGACATCTGTAAAATACAGAATATACATGTCATCCTTAAGTATTCCCACACACAGAAGACTTCATAACACAATAAATTAAAACACATTTTTACATATTCCTTATCAAATTACTTCGTACATTTCAGTACGAATCATGTTTGTTAAGGTACCTTACAGCATGTTAAGGTACCTGTCAGCACAACTAGATAGTGAATATATATCCCCCCAGATCAATTTTGATCCCCTTTGTATTTCCAAATGCAAAGACTGAGATAAAAATTTCTGAAAGCAAGTACGGTGGAGTCTCTCTAATTCGAAATCCTCTCTAAGACGAAGAAATTAGCCATTCCCTTCCGTTGAAGTACAAAATCCCTACAACTCTAATTATTTAGACGCTATAACTGGAACTGAATACGATTTCCCTGTGATGTACTATCCACACACATCATGCTCTCTATCTCGAACTACAAATCTAGCGTACTCTTATAACTCGAAAAAGCAATATTTGAACTTTGT
>NNCF01129454.1:203397-242662 GCA_002313205.1 Laupala kohalensis
TTAACTCGGAACTCATAACCTTTCCCTTGAAGTTCAAGTTAAAGAGGCTCCACTGTATTTCTCAAATTTGATTTGTTGGTAGAGTGGTCTTGAAGTCAACTTTCTTACCAAAAAATGTGTTGCCACTACCAATTTCATGCTAGCTCACTTTTTCTATAAATTACAATTCTAGATTGTTTAACATCTCATTAAATGAGAATTAATGTCTGATTGATATCTAATCCAAAAATATGGAACAATTGACAAATTAAGAAGAGAAATTTACAGTTGAATAGTTTGAATTGCCAAAATTGTGCCTTATGTGGGAGGTTTTATAAACAAATACTGCCCAGGCAATGAAAAATATCTCTTCACCTTTCCTGGCAAATGTATTTATGAGCAAACTAGAAGCAAAACCACTGATGTTCAAAAAGTGGTACATTTTAACTAAATAAACCCTTACATTCTTAATATCAAAAACTTTGAATAATGTTTATTTCAGAGGTCAATGTAACTTGGAGTGTTAAAATAAGAATAACCATGATGATAAGAACCTAAATGATTAAGTTACTGAGAAACATATTTGAAGAAAATCTTGCACCGAGTTTACATTAATTCTCATTTAATGAGATGTTAAACAATCTAGAATCTGAACAGCCAAGTTAAATAGTTTAAAAAAGAGATAATTGACCGAAGTTCAGGAGACTAAAATGAGCTGGGGATATAAACAATCCGACAACTGTGAAACACTGCAATTTTATCAATTCACAAGGAATTTCAAAATATCGTCAGTGAACACAAAATTCAATTTGTACTACAGTCCTTCCAATGTAAATTGCAAGATAGTAAACCTCCATCAAAATGCCATGGATTTATAAAAACTGAATATAGAGATTGTGAAATATTATACATTAGACAATCAAAAGGAAATAACTCGAGACTTACAACCTTTTACGGACTATAAGTATATATATTTTGTGAGCCATAATTCATGTATATATATACTATTCACCAGCAAAAGGTCATAAGTCTTGAATTATTTATTTAACTCGATTATATAATGGAAGTCAATTATAGTAAAAGGAAATAACAATACTAGACTGAGTAATAATAAACTGAGTAACATGTATAATTTTTCAAACTCAAATCACAATAAGTACATCTCCGGACATTAAATGAAAAATTAGCAATTATAAATGATGATGTAATACATTGCATCTTATGGGGAAAACACTTATTTACAAAAAAATGACAACCTTTTAAATCACGAAAGTGACAGAAAATTGATTTGATTTATAGTATTTTTTACGCAACTTTTATCAATAGGTCACCGGACATTCGAGAAAGATATTTAACTTTTTCTGAGATGAGATGCATAAATTACGAAACCGCTGTGCTCGGCCACTGTGTTTGTATATGCTGTTATGGATTTGAAACAAGTCAAGCATGTTCCTGAATATTGTTTATACTATATTATTAATTGATAGTTCAAACTAAATCACATTTTTTCTTTGTTATTAATATTGTTGTTTTAAAACAATGAAAATAACAATACAGAAAATATTTATACATATCTGTGATTTGAATAACATGGGAGTGCTGGCCCCACCTTAATACTCAGGAAAGGATCTAGAATCAAGAAAGGTTATCCCAATTGTTTAATTCTGAAATATCAACGGAGAAAAATTGAATTAAGGAGGTATATCCACCCACCGTTAGGTGTCAGCAGTACAAATATTCACTTGATCTTGGTTAATGATGGGAGTCATGCCAAAAAACGTTCCCGACCAACAAGCGTGAGCTAATTTTGTGAAACTATAAACCATATTCTAATGAATATTTATCACGTATTAAATAATATGATGCAAAGATAAACATTCAGATTAGAAGAGCTGAATCCTTTTGCACCAAACTGCACACATTAAGACTCCCACTGTAAACTTGGAATTTTGTTAAAAAGTGTATTGTAGTTAAGTTCAGAAAAAATGACAAACCTTTATCAGAAAACTAATCTCATAAATAGCATGAGCAGGAAACCCTTATGTAAAATTACTACACTTACCCATACATATTAAATTCAGTTTTGTTTTGGGTAATTTAAGTACTCAAATAATACTATGAAAACATTGTACAAAGCCATAATACTTTTGCACGACATCTCAGTTAGCTTAAAGTCTCACTTAAATAATGTTGAATATACCTCAATTCCTCATCAAGTGTTTTGGAGTATACTTGCATCCTACTCGTTAAATCAAGGACTTTAAAAGAACAATCTTCCCCACAAGTTACCAATTTCTTGCTATCTGGACTGAACATGGCAGCATGAGCAACTCCTTTATGACCTTGAACAATAAAAGGATTTGACTTAAATACCATAATAATAGTTTTAAGGAAAATATTTTTCATTTCATATATTATCATATGAGTAGAAAAATACTTAAAAGGTAGTTTATAAAATTAAAATAAACAATTGTTCAATAAAGAGTAAACAAATTCATTATACAAAATATCAATTGGGCAGACTTCCGATCTCACAATAATAATAGCTTCAAAATGTACATTACGCTTCTTACCAGGAAGAGGCTGTATCAATGTATGGTTTTCCATGTCCCATAGAAATATTTCACCATCCTGTGTCCCAGTAACTAAAAGTTTATTGTCACTAAAAAATAAAATTGCACATACTATCAGACTAAAATTGTCAATAAAAGTTTCTAGAAAAATAACTTGATTAAAAACTATGGAATTTCATTGAAATTTTAACACAAAAATTTAAAATATTTCAACATGGAACATCTTTAACTTTCGAGGACTAAGTCAGAATGAACTGATGCAGAAATATTCGCAGATGAAACTGCTTTAATATTTTTAAGGAAAATTCCAGTGAATGTTGTATGTGATATTATATAAATAAAGAAGGCACGCTAAAAAGAATTAAAAAAAGTACATCAAAGAATAAGAGCAATATAAAGCAACAATGTCTGAGACAGAAAAAGGAATGGAAATTATATGATCAAAAGAAGAAGAAAATGTATAAATAATATTAGATGTTAACGGACGGTCCATGGGAAGAAAAGGAGAGGCAGGCCAACTTATAAAAAAGAAAATCAACAGGTGCTACATAGCAAAGCAGGGGATGCAGTTTAAGTTAGAAATGCCAAATAAGTCAGAAGAAAATCACAGTGGAGTCACAACAATAAATTATTGTAATGATTTGTCACCCACACATTCCACTTACTTGTTTCTTTTGAAGTAGAGTGTGTGACCAATGAATTATTACAATAATTTATGTAAAGATAAAACGGACATCCAGATATCATCTCATGTTTGCATCAAAAGAAACTGGAAATTTTCACATTGAAACTGGTCAATATTTGTCCTCCATAAATTTAAATACAATATTATATTGCTTTTCTCTACCTTTATACAGCTGATAATTAATAAATGGAATGACCATTAAAGGAGACTCATTTATTCTATAAGCTTAACAAATTTGATGTATTTCCCTGTGTTTAAGTCATTCTCGTGTGTTGATAAAGAATGTATCCCCATCATGTATCCATCATCCTCATTAAGAAAATATTTTTTACATTATTTTGTCACCTTTACAGATTAATAATCAGCAGCACAATGATACACAAAAATACTATTATCGCCACAAGACCAATTGAAACATCTTGTTTGTGAATGCTACACAGTAATCAACTCTACTCTACAGGTTGTTTCCTGCTTTACTAATTTTTTTTCTATTTGAAACAGTATCCAAATGATATTCTCCAGAAATTCCACACAGTGAGGTGCGAACATTATTACATGTTTTAGAAGATTAATTTAAGAATTTAATGCAGACTAAAATAATATTCTTTTTACATTTCAATTTTTACAGTTTAATTCATTTTGGGGGAAAGGCTCCCCAAATTATGCTCTGAAAGGTATGTAATTTTTAGAGAAATGTCACATGTTTAAAATAACCTATAATATATACTGACAGAAATGTAACTTAATGAACGTTCTAACTGGGATACGCACTCCCCATTTATGGAATAAGAAACTGCTACAGTTTTGCAATTTTTTTTAAGACCTTGCTTTATTTTCTATAGCAAGTTGTAGACATAATTTAACATTTCATACTTTTCTGGTCATAGAGTTTATACTCTCACAAATACAATTTTTAAACATTTTAGTTCCTTGAAATTCAATAAAAGGATTTAACCTAAAATATCCAATTGGCTTAACAACAATTTATTATTTCAGTAGTTAAATCAAATAAAGATCTCGTATAAATTAATATTTTAAAAAATCATCAATCCCCTAGTCTTTTTCCCTATTTGGGGTTGGCCCTCCTGATACTTCTTTGCCACTTTTTGCGATTCTGTGTCATTTCTGGCGTTAGACCCAACGTCAACATATATTTAAAAACGGTTTGCATCCAGGTGGTCGGTGGGCATCCTCTGCATCTTTTACGTTCGTCTATAGCTATCACCTGTATGGTCATATGGTCTTCATTTCGATGCATTACATGTCCATACCAGTGCATATGATTCTCTTTCATGAGAAATATAAAAAACATAGGAAAGGAAAATAATGTTATGCTCAATTTCTTGAAACAATAGTACAACACTTTTTTCATATTCAGAAGATATTATAGATTATGAAATGAATCATTTAAAATTCATCTAAAGTTATTAAAATAGAAGATGAGGTGAATGATTTGTTGATTAGTTTTAAGCCACCAATATGGAGAGTTCAATACAAGCATAGTAATAGCATGGAGTCTTTCCATAACAAATGATAAAACACTCAAAAGCATTCATATTTCAATATTGAAATAAAATTTGAGTCACATAAGAAAATTGTGTTCACTTACCGATTTAGATTCACACATGTGATGCGAGAATCATGGTCAAGTTGAGCAACAAGAGCTGAAGCAGGCTTAATACGTCGTCCATCACTAATGTCGTGCCATACTTGAACAGAACAATCCCATGACCCTGACACCAAAACTTTCAACTTGTGCCCCCATGCGAGACAAGACACTGCATCTTCATGTGCTCTGACAGAATCCACAATTCGTCCAAATTCTAGGTTGTACAAAATTCTGAAGACACAGAAGTAAGAACATAAAAAAAGGTCAGATCATAAGAATGAGGTAATGGCAATTATATTGTAAATGGAATTTTTTGTTATATTTGTAACTAATACATGTTTCATGCATAGATGAAAATCTTTAGGTATTACTAAAAATTAGTCTTCTATTTAGTTATTCTAGTTCAATGAATCAATACATTCAAATACAGACGTCACAGACAACCTAAGCTAATGTTATTGTGAAGGTTTCTTTGGTTAATGGGAGTTCAGCTGTTCAGGTGACGCAGCGTGGAAATATCAAAAACTGAGCTGCAGAGCATTGCTCCAGAGAATACTACAATAAAATGGTTGAAAAGTCAGTTTTTAATATTTTGACACTGTGTCCTTGACCTGAACAGCTCAA
Source organism: Laupala kohalensis (assembly GCA_002313205.1). Lineage (NCBI taxonomy): Eukaryota > Metazoa > Arthropoda > Insecta > Orthoptera > Trigonidiidae > Laupala > Laupala kohalensis. Next base: position 208,868 of record NNCF01129454.1, read on the forward strand.
CTTCCATTGTGAAGAAAATATGTTAAGAAATGATATTCTAAGAGTATTTCACAAAGTAAAGTCTTCATAATAATAATAAATCACACTAAATAAAGTTTTCCACACATTTTCACATCAATTTGGTCAGTAGCATGCTTTCGGAAGACCTTATTCTCGTTCCACCACTTGAACAAACTGATGATGGTTACATGTATATCCCAATCAACAGAGGAAAATTTTATGCAGATTGTTCAAATAGCAAAACTTCAGTTGTGCTCGGCACAGGAAGAGAGCAAGGTCTCCTGTAAAGCATCCTCCTGACCAAAAAGTAAATTTTAGAGAAGTTGTACGAAAAAACAACAACAAGATTTAATGCTATTTATTAAATTGCGTTGATGTTTCCTCATGAAAGTCATTTTTACATGTAAATACAATAAAGAATAAAGTTCAGTTTATTACAAGTTTCTTAATACTCTGATACGAAACATGCAGTAAAATATCAAATTAGATGGGAATAACTTTCTCAGATCAAACCAGGAAAGGAAAGAATTTTCTATCCTACAACACAGATTAAATTACAAATTACTAATTCTATGAATGAACTGAATTCCATATTTTTATTGATTCCATTCATCATATATGATAAAATTTGTTGAGTATTTGGGTCAAAAAAATTGAACACTATTTGTACTGCCAACATTTCAGACATTTATTTGTCCTTCTTCAGGGCTGTACATAGCAACAACACCATTACATCTTGATTCAGTTGATGGGCAGTTAATGGATGTTGAGTGATATTTATGTACAACTATGTCTATGTTAAGTGATGATGTGTACAAAGAAGTAACGGTGTTAATGTGTTGTGGTTATATACAGTCCTGAGGAAGGGCAAATAAATGTCCAAAACATTGGCAGAACGTGTTTAATTCTTTTGGAACAAATAATCAACAACCTTTATTGTATATCTATGAATAAATTTTGTTACGCAGAAAAAACTCACACATTATTATCCCACGAACCCACCAATAGGGTCTTGTCATCAGGCAAAATAATACAAGAAGACAATGCCATTTTAGACACTGTAACACTCCGAACTTGTCTTTTCTCGTGGAGTGTATACATTTTGAGAAGAGAATCATGTCCCACAGATACGACGAACTGCTTGCCCTGAGAAATAGCAACAGCACTAACTGCTTCTTTGTGAGCTTGAAAGGAACAGAGCTGGTGAAGATCGACCATATTTTGCCAAGTCTCGAAACCAGAGGAACTGTGAAGTCTTTGACGAAACAAACTTCCACTATCTGGAATCAAAGAAAAAAATTAAAATTAGGAACTGCTTAATTAGGAATTTTTAACTAAATGACAATTTTAACTCACAACTTCCGAGTACCTACTCGTGGAGGAGTGTTTGCATCGTCAATGGTCAGGTGAAAATTGCAACGGACCGGGACTCAAACCTGGGACCTTCTGCTCTGGCTGCAGGTGTGCTATCCACTGCACCACCCGCCTCAACTCCCAAGTCCGTTCGCAACTTCCACCTGGCCACTAAATGACAAATTGGAAGGATTTTTCTCTCTTTTTCTTCTTCAAAAGTGATTATTGATTTGATTAAAATTGTAGAATAGAAGGATTTTACAATGAACAAGGAATCTCATTTGTAGGAAACTAGGATTTTATACTCCATAGAGAAAAAAGTTGTCAACTAGTTTAACCGCATGTCTTCATATCATTGACTATCCTGGTTAACTGTTACCCAACACAAGGAGAAAAGCTGAGATATAAAAATAAAACTTCATGCAGCTTGATTAAAGGTGGCTAGTGCAACAACAGAGGTAACATTTTAGAAAGAATTCGATATTTCTTTCAGCTTCCAATGTAAAAATTACCGGATAATGGTTTTGATAATACTAAATTGTAAAACGTGAAACATATCTAATATTTATCCATATAAAACTTGGTTGTCCAGGTTTCACATTGTTATAGTCTATCAGTCATTAGAAAAGTGAATAACTTGTTTGTGATATTTCTTAACATCATACAGAGCTACATCCTGAATATCTGAAATGATATAACCATAGTGGTCTTAACAATTATCATTATAGTTTCCTGTGGCAAGTAATGTACTATATTTAAAAACAGATTTTTTGAAAATATTTATAATATATTATATTGAAATTTTTAGAATGTAGCCAAATAAAATTGGAGACAAAAAATTTATTTTTATAAGGGTCACAAAAATTCCATGTTAAAATGACAAAAAATCTAAAAATTAACTTCACCTCACAGAAAGAAACACATAAACTTGCATCAATAGTTGTGACAATATGCATAAGATGCCTGGAAGCTTCTGAACAGTGATATAAATTAAGAGGATTCATTACAGGTTCAACTCAAAAGTTGTTTCTCCTTTCATTCCTATCCCTATGAAACGACACACATGTTGACTCAAAATTTACTCTCCTTAACTTTTATACACTCAAAATAATTCTTTAACACTCAAGTACACCAAATAAGGTGAAATTTTTGAATTGTAATAAAATAATAAATAGGAAAATTTGAGAAAGAAAATTGGTAGCCAAAAGAGCACTTAAGAGACTGAATACAACCATAGGAGGTCAATAAGCTTTTTAGTAAGAATCATTTTTATAAAGCTGCATGAATATTATGTACTTACATGAAAAAACATACCTGAAACTATGTCAAGCTCATTGCTTGATGAAATCATTGGTGGAATCCCGGTCACGCGACTCGGATGGGGAAGTATAAAAACTTGTTTCGGTATCTGACCAAATTCCATTATCTGGACTTCTAAAGCATGTCGTTCATTCATTTCTTTAATAGAATCCAAGTCAACTGCTCCCTCATAGCACAGATAGTAGAAGACTGTAGGAAAAAGCAATCAAGAATGATTTCTACAAAGCAAAAAGTCATCTCATCAATATGATCCAAAGAATCCGCGTAACACTGGGAAAAAAGACTTGCGACGAGACTGAAGAGAGAAAATCGCAACTTAAACTCACAAAAGCAGAATAAGCATACAACCAATTCATCTGGTAAACCGATATTATAATGTTCTAAAGATATTCTTTAATAAGAATTTAAAAAATTTCACCAATATAAAAAAATCAGATAAACTAAAATCTTCAGTAATTCAATATAATAATATCATTTAAGGTCCTTCAGATGTAAATGAGAGTTAAATGGTAAAGTAAGTGACTGGAGTCTTTATTTATTAGACAAGATTCTCAGTAGAAATTGCGAGCCTGTTTAACAGTTGATTTCAGTTCTTCTTAGCTTTCTCTTTCAGTTCTGGGGGCAGTGAATTGATGAATCAACCTCTCACATAAGATGGCTCCTTTCCAAAGCCTGTATCCATTTGCAATTCTAGTCTAGTACCCACTTTTCCTGTATTCATAGAGAGTAAGAACTCAGAATGCCGAGGCAAACTATTGCAAGAATTCCTCATTCTTCAAATGCACCTCTACACAAGTCTCTAGATCTTAAATTTGCTATTACTAGAACTGCCTTTTTGTATTTTTTATAGGATGTAAGAAAGGGTGTTTTATATTCTCAAGTTTTTTCAGAATTCACACTGGTTTATATACTACCATTGTCTGCCTTTTCAGCTTCAACTCCTCTCTGCTTGTAACCAAAAATTAGATCTATCCAGTGGTGCAGGTTACTTGATACATATTCTGATTCTAAAGCATTTCTCATAGTTTTTACAAAATCTTGAGGATCTGCAATACAGAAAGAGATTTAACTTGATGCATCGCCCGGTAAGCTACCTCAACAAAAATTAAAATCAGTAATAATACTGTCACTAACTCGAAGCCCATGGAGGTAGCTCTACATCTGCTACTTTCAAACCATCATGTCGATAACCAAAGTTTGTCCCTAAAGAGTTGGTGAGGAAAGTTCCGCCCTCTTGAACATCATAAAATGCAGGGACTAATTCTTTGAAATCGGACATATTGATTAAAACATTCTTCCATACATCTGGAACACTAAACCCAAGTAAATGAAAACACCAAACTTTATTTTGTATGAAGTACTAACAAGGGAATGGTCAGGGGTGACATGTCTGAACCTGGACACTTTCTGCTAAAAACTATATACAAGAGACAGGTAAAACAATAAAATGGAAGAATTTTGGATGAGTGAAGAATTACAAAATTTTACTAGATATGTAAAATTATGTATTCCAAGTATCTGACAATTTCTTCACAATTTATGAAATAATTGTTTGTAATTTTCCTCTCTTCCAAATTTTACTTTGTTTCTTTGTTTTTGTTTATATTTTGTATTGTCACATATACTTTTATTGTAACCCTAATGATAACATTGGCAAGTTTGAAGAGAATTTTAAGTTTTTAATTGGCATTGGCATTTTCAACAATTTAAAAAACATATCTAGTGTATCTCAGCAGCTGATATTTCACAAGTGTACCTTTTTATTATGGAGAAAATAATATATAAATATCAGGGCAGANACCTTTTTATTATGGAGAAAATAATATATAAATATCAGGGCAGATTTCGACATGTCTCCTTGATCGTTCCCTTGTTGTGTAAATACTTCTTAAAAGGTCATAAGTCTTTTATTTTTTATTTAATTACATTATATAATGGACATTAATTGTAGTACAAATCTTAAAATGTACCTGTTAAACATTCTATCAGGATGATCAAACCTCCCATTCTGCAGGCAAAGCATATAATGGGGATATTTCCTCACTAAATAAAACAATACAAATCCAGGAGCAGAATAATGAGATCCATACATAAATTTTGGAATAGACATTTCGTTATATCTCTCCTGAAAGTTTAAAAATTAGGGTTAATTATAGAAACTATGCATGAAACATCTTGCTATATCCACATTACTCAACTGGCTACTTAAAGACCTTTAATCTTCCAAGTCGAACTTCATTGAGAGCACCAACAGGTTTTGTTAGATCTCTGTAAAATTTGGCATCTTGCAAATCTAACTGGGAAGATGAGTAATCAGAGATTATCCACGGAAACACAGGATACTGTGTGAGATCATTAAAGGTTCTATCAGCCAGACTAATTTAGTGTGGAAAAAAAAAAAAAATACATTGAATTAGATATTTCATCTTTATTTGAATTTTGACTAGAAAAATTAAACAAATACCTGTTAAGATAAAGTAGGTAATCATAGTTTGAAATAACACCATTTTGCCACTGTAACGTCATCACCTCTTGTTCAGTATTGTCAAGTCTTAATGAGGGTTGAACAAGAAGACTATGATACAAAGCATCTCTCTCAGTCGATGATTTAAATGAAAGAAATAGATGTGTCACATGACAACTATTGTCACAGTAAATTTCCAATCCCTAAACACAAGTAAAAATAAATATTTATTTATGTTTCAATATACATACAACATTATCAAGGGCTAGTTCAATGAATCCCCGAGTTTATCTTCACATCAATAATATTCAAATTAAATATTAATAACAGAGGGGTTTTCTTGGAAATTATATTAAAAAATATTCTAAAAAGAAGGATAAAAGAGAAATTCCTTATGCCTTTTCCCACACATGTATAGGAGAATAATTTTCATTTTTCTTCTCTATTTCTTTCCCATCAGCATCATCATTGTAGTGTATTTCTTATATTTAATTTCAACACTATTCTGGCTACAGTTCATCAATATAATTTTCTTTAGAACCCATTACAAGAATAATCATTTCTAACATCACTCACCTCATTATCTTAAATTTACATATTTTTGATCAACAATTAAAAGGAAAAGCAATGTTTTACCCCATCAAATCACTTAACACATTATATGGATCAAAATACTTACCACTTGTCTCAAAAGGAACCTCCTCCGTATCATTCTCTTCATGTCCTGAATTCGTATCTTCAGCACAGGATACTGACAAAATTCAATACAATCAACTTACAAACAAAATAATAAATTCAATTATTGCAATTAATGCTATAATATTTCTTTAAATATGATTACAAAGAAAAATACTGATTGAATGTAAGTGATGGTTCAAGCCTTTGCACTTATCTTTAAATAAAATATAAATAAAATACAAAGTTCAGGATGAGGCTAAAAGAATTATTATACCTCCATTTCCATGAGCCAAATAATAATTGAAAATAAATTTATCAATTGAAAAGAAATGACTAAACAAAATATTAGTATCATAATGAATTTTAACAAACAAGAATTTAAAATCTTGAGGTATAACCCAGTGTTTATAAATTTTTTTTCATGTTTTAGGATGACATTTATATACGTTTACAAAAGGTGAAACTAAATGCTTTTGAGAGGATTAATTTTGATCATAAATTTTATGGTAGATAATAAATGTTTTAGCATTCTTACCGGCTCCACATTATTATAAGGTTGAAAATATAATCTACATGATGTTAGCAAAATTCTTCCAGGGTTAACAACAAGAGGTGTAATTTTATTTCCTTGAGTTTCCAAGACAACTTTCTCATATAAATCTTCTAACCACATAGTATCAAAATTTACTCTAGCCTGCCTTGAGTATACAATGGTAGCAATCTGTAAATTAAAAAACAGGAGACAAAATCTTAAGCATTTGATTATTAAATAAAGTACCCTGTCCTTACAACATTTTGCTTCAGTGGAGGAAATGTTTTTGTTTAAAATATCAAAACTTGAGAATGTTGAAAGTTATGTACTTCAAATATTTTTACATTCAATAATGTCTACTTAACAAACTATAAATGTAATTTTATTTTGCAAAATTACTTTTATAAACCTCACAAATTTTCCTTAGTTTTCATTTCTATAAACAAAATAATTTCATTCTTTAGCTCTAATACATAAAGAGATCATTTTGTAAGTAAAAAAAGTCATTTTCAGCACATTACCATGCTGTTCTGCTCTGCTATGGGGAGAGTGGATGCTCTATGAAGCTGACAGATCTGAGGTAAACAATCTATGATGCGAGCATAATTAAGCAAGAATATAAACTTGCGTTTCACCTGAAAATTACAGACAAGATAGAGGGATAAGAAGAATCATTTTTACCTAATATTTCAGATGTTAAACATAGGTTGTCACAAACTCACTGGTTTAAAGACATATGGAGCCAAAATATTTCCTTCCAACATTTCAACATACTGATTACATTCTATCGCAATAGCACAATTGTTAGGTGCAACTCTAAAATCAATGGAATTGAGAGTTGATTAGAACTAAACAATAATATTTACATTTGAACATAATATAAAACCCACATACTTATTAATAAGATCTCCTTTCCATTCATATATTTTGGAACATTCTTTCAGAGGTATCTTAACTATGGGTTGAAGTATATCTTTTGGATCAAAAACTATGGATTTTGAACACATCTTCAAGCGCCCCAACTCTCTCTTTCTTTCATAATCAAGGAGAGTTACATTTTCAGGGAAAGTGAAGGCACTAAAATCTTCAAAATAAATTTCTCCTGGTTCCAATAACAATAAGGTGAACCTGTCCACAAAATGTCAAAAGTATTGAAGAGTTCTGTTGACAAAGAAGCACTTTTATTACTTACACAGAATTGATAAACTATACCTTTCTTTTTCCATCTTCAAATGAACTTTTCTCTGAATCTTAAGCAACTGACTTCATTATAGGTAAATCAGACATGTCAATCCGAAACTGTCAGAGATCCAAGTTCTTCTTTCGCCACATTTGTCACGAAAATAATTAGTAACAGAATAAAAATATGTATTATATGTCACTGATGCAACGATCACTGGCACTGTACTTGCAGCTCGAAATTAACGATGTAATAATATACGGGATTACAATCGAAAAATCGCTTATCTCCATAATCCTTTATCTGCCGGCGTTCGAAAATTCTGGAGCGCCCGCCAATCAAAACTGTTGTAAGCTGACACGAGGTAATGAAACACAAGGAGACGACGCTGTTAAATGGTCCTCGCTCACATTTGACACCTCGCATCTTCGGCAATTTTCGGAAATGCTCAGTTCTTCACCGCATAGTGGGGGAATAGCATCAGCTGATTCAGCGTCATGTGTATATTCTTACAGTTTGAGTACTTACAAAAAAAAGAAAGGTGATTTATGTAATCTCTGTGCTTCCCGCGGGATTTTAAAATTAAGTAATGAGTATATACAATTTATTATTCATCAAAATACTTGTCTTTCGTTGTACTTTGGAAGTTTCTCGTAAGTCGTTCAGTATTTGATTTACTTTGTCCTTTGTTCAGTTGACTAATTTTTTATTTGCCTTAAATATGTTTTATTCCACATCACATCAAGTCAGGGACGGATCCGGCAAGTAATCTCGCCGTAAACTTTTTCCCCCACTCCTCCCCATTAGTTTCGTCTTCCGAGGAATCACCGGTTTTATTAAGAGTGGAAATAAAATACATTTATGACAGTGGTAGTATTTATTTTGTATTTCAGTCTTGTACCTGCAATTTGGTGGTTCTTGTGAAATGCACTTCTGTATACCATAACATTGCGCTGCTTATAAAAATCCTTTACCATACCGGACGAAATCGCAATAAAAAGGATAAGTATTTAGTGACAAGTGATGAAAATCCCCGTGATGTTAACTAGAAACAGGGTTCTAGATATTGTAAATCAAATGGGTTAAAAATAACGAATTGTACGCGCTCCTTTATGTATTTTACAAAGTCAAGACTCATCGCCCCGTCACACCACACCCCTCCCATGGGACAGTCACTGCATCAAGTGCACAATGCTGTCCAATGCTTCAAATTTTAAGAATTTACTGATTTTATTAAAAGAAGTTTCTATTGAATATTTCTCAAATATCAAGGTAATGTCAATTTCTTGTACACTCTATGACGCTATCATGAGCTTGGCAAACAATTGACCAACCCCAGCCACCATTATTTTTTTAGAATAAAAAATAGGTTTTAAAAACATACCCATTAAATTAAGTACTTTATGCAAAATATTCTATTCTGTAGCTTTTTATTTTATATATTATGTTTTCCTTCCATTTGAGAGAATTCTTCATAAAATTTGAGGGAAGTTACTTGGAAAAATAAGAAGAAGAAAAAAGGATAATTATTTGTGTAATTTCATATTGCTTCTTCAACATTTTATAAAAGAAAGACAATTTGTCCTTAAGTTATTCTGAATACTGCAATTATTTTACAACAAGGCACTTTATATAAAACAAAAATTGTCCTACTTGAAACAAAACAATTAATCAAAAGTACATATAAAAATAGGATTTTGACATTTAAACAATTGTACTTTAAATAAAACTTCAGAGAAAGTCACAAGTTATAGAATTGATCATGCTGAATTCCTCATGTGGTTTACCTTCACCTTTGGAGGTACCTCATATTTGATCCACAAACACAGATTTTTCATGCCTATATAAGGATATGTCCACTATGCCAGTGTACTTTTTAAAAATTGAAATTGATATTTTAGCAGTAAACTCAGGTCTTATTTATTTCACTATTATAAGAAATATTTTATGGAAATATAACATTAATTATAACATTTGTCGTAAGAAATGCTATATTATTTTTGAAAGGGCTCTAATGACCTTGATAAGCTCTAAAGTTCAACAAAAGAAAAATTATTGAAATTTTATTGATTTTTAATCTTTAGTGACACACTAGAAAATCTCTAATGCTATGGTCCCTTGCTTGCTTTCAGTGTGTCAGCTAATTGTCCTCAATATGGTTCCTCAGTAATATAAAACCTGTAATTTTATTAATGCATCGCTAATAACATGAAGTATGAATCTTGCAACTAACTTTTTATCTTATATAGGAATTTTTGCTGAAATTTTTTAATCCGCCTCTGCCTTAGGGCCCTTGATCGGAATTGATGGGATGGTCCCTTGCTTGCTTCTGGAGAGTAAATTAGTTTATTGTCTTCCACATGGTCATACGCAGTTTGCACTTCTTTTTTGACAATAAATTTATTATTATTATTAAAATTTATTAATATGAATCAATGAGGATCAAGTTTACATTTGATGATTTCCTGAGCTTTTAAAAGTAATGGTGACTTTTATGAATCCAACTTTTCATTATGAACAACAAATAGTTGCTAATATTGTGTTGAATATATGCTACGTAGTGATAGGTATCTTATATACAATAAACACATGACAAAACATGTATTTTAATTGTTGAACAGCAATACAAAAAAAAAAATTGTTACATTACCACTGGATTAAAATAAATTATGTATTGCATTAAATCAATCGATAGACATGTCTCTTGTACCCATTTTTGCACACATATCTCAGTCCACTTATTTCCTGTTGTGTATATTTTGCTAATGTTTTACTAATAACTCTCATTTACGGTTCAATCATTTCTTATATATTTTCATATAAAGATATTATGTATAATTTACTCCATGATAAATTATTACAAGAGTTAGCTTGTTCCTTTTAGTTTATGGTACAGCAGTATCTTTGGGGGCAATTTTGCTCAGAGAATCCAAACTTTCAGAGTTCACTAAAAGATTGTTCAGGTAATTTGCAAACTCTTGTAAACCTTTATTTAGGGAATTAAATATTTTAACACTTCCTTGCATTTATATTTATGAAACAGTAATGTTTGTTAAGACCTAATCACTTAAGTGCACCCTTGTTTCATCAGAAACTGTCTAGTTCATGAATATAGTACTCACAACAGGGATAGTATTTATCATGCTAGCGTGTCGACCACTGCCAAATAGAGCCATATCATTCCAGAATCATTCCATATCACAACCTCCCCAAAGACGTAAAAGATATGATTAAATTTAATCTTCAAATCCCTGGTTGAAAGCTTCCTGCTGCACCATTGCTTCTACAGCTTAAAAAAATTAATTGATTTTAATAAAACTAAAGAGTTTTTATTTTGCATCAAATTTATTTTAGAAAATAGTTCCTTTAAATATTAAATAATGTCAATTCAACATATACTTTATCACACCATTTCCATAGTACTTTCAAAACTAATTAATTAAATTTTAAAACTATTTTCCTACATGCTATTATTGTTTTTTAGTATGCAAATAAGATTATTTTTATCTTTACTCAACCTAGTATATTAACTCTGTAGTCTGTTCCTGGCCTGGATTTTTCTCAGGTTTTCTTTCAATTAGAGGTAGATTTTATAGAAAGGCTCTTTAAGCACTGTCCTAAGGGCAGCAGTCTCATTAATACTATTGTAATAATTAATATCTATTTTAGAGGTTTTTTAATAGATTGAATTATAAACAATATTTCCTAAATAATTTAAAGATTTGATAATAGTATGTATTTCTTAAATAACTTTTTGTATTCTACTAAATATAAATGTTGGAATGGTGTTGATGTATTAACATATAGCTAACTATTTCTATTCTAATAAAAATAAATCATAAATCCACATCTAATTCAAGGGTTCTTGATAAGATTTGACAGGATGGTCCCTTGCTTCTGGAAAGTAAATTAATTTGTTGATCTCCATGTGGTCATACACAATTTGTAAGTGCTTGCTTGAAAAAATTATTGTTTCATACCTTCGTCCTGTAGTCCAGTGGTTTCCAGAACCACCATTTCTCATCCCAAGGTACCAACAATTTTCATATAACTACATGTTCCTAATAATTAATCTTCATTTCTTTTCTCCACCACTACAGTATTTTTTGTGTGGCTTTAGGGCTCATCAACATCAAGGTCATTAGAGCTCTTACTACAGTATACAGCAGGGGTCGGCAACCTTTTTTGGCAGTGGGTCAAAATCAACCAAAATGTGAGTATTAAAGAGACGTTTGGGTCAGAGATATTTTCAACATGGAACTTATATTCATAAACACTTATGCCAATATTTTCAATTTTTTTAATTCTCAAAATGTTTGTTTCATGTTTTATAATTTATTTTTATAAATTATACTTTATTTTCGTAACTAAGTGGGTCACTTGAAATTATCAAATGGGTCACTCGGTGACCCTCGGGTCATAGGTTGCTGAACCCTGGTATACAGTATGCTTAGTTATACTAGTTTGAAAAGTAACCTAGTTAGAAATATAGTTAAAATTTTTCAGTCACTGAAATCCACAAGGTTCTTAGCTTGTTTAGTTGATTTGTAAACCATGAATTTGATATTTTCTTTCTCTTCTTGAATGGAACATAGTATGGTATTACATTCTTTTGCCTTTATTATTCTCTTTATTATTAATTTCAAACTATCCTTTATTGTTGCATCAAATTATGAATAGACACTTGCTGACAAGGTTGTTCAAATGATAGTTCCTCTTGACGCAATACTTAATCCTGACACAATCTATAACTATTCCTTCCAGGTCTCATTGGGGTTCCTCCCACAAAAAATAAATAAATAAATTTACCATTGATGATTAAGGATGTTTTACAAACAAACGAACATATTTATATTTATTGTCATGAGCAACTACTTTACATTTAAATGTTTTGCAATCACTTTAGAAACAGTTACTGACATGCTGGACTTTCGCTGTAACATATGCATCAATAACTTTGTCCAAATTTTCTTTTAACAAGTTCATTCTCTAGAGACAAGTAACTCAAGTCTGCCAGCCTGTCATGGTCCATAGAATTTCAGACAACTTTTTATTATTTACAATTTTCAAAATGAACCTTCTGCTGTTGCAACCACCTGTTTGATAAAAAAAAAGTAATAGTCTAGAGCTGACATCATGAAAACTTGATAAAATGAGTACCAAATTAGCCAATTAGCATTGGTAGTATGCAACTTCGCAATCTGATCCTTTAGACATCACAACAGTAAATGATTAAACAGTTGATCAGTACATTATCATATTTCTTAATGAATATTATGCACCAGAGGATGTATCTAATAAATTTTTAAGAGGTAATTAAAAACTGTGAAAATATATTTTTTGGATATTCGAAGAGTATGCTATCAACACAAAAATAGCCTTAGAAAAAAAACTGGACTTGGCTGCCCCAGGCAATTGTACCAGCTGGACCAGTGGTAGTTACACCACTGCATAAAATGGGCAAATGACAAATGTAATGCTGATTTGAATTCTCCAACTCTTGTCAAGTTATAGTGTCATGCATCTCTCCTCAAATTTGCTTTAACTTTTCACTTCTTCATAACATTTTTTAAATTCCAAACACTTAAATTATGACAATTAAGTCACATACAATACCTGTTTTTTGATAGTTGCCTTGTCTTCACAAGAACATGCTGTTTTGAGTAAAATATTTGCTCTACAAAACACAACTGTATGTGGATTTTTCAAAAGGAAATCATCAAGAAACTCATTAGTGGAGCATATCTACCTAATACTTGAAACAGAAGAATCCAATTCTAGTCCTTTCAACCTAACAAGTGATATTCTCAAAATTTTAGTACCTGTATATCAGAATTGTACACAATTCAAAATTTGTAATGAATTGTAACAAAAGCTTATCCTCTATTTGAAGTTGATATGACCAAAATTTTAAACAATCATATTGAATGTATTAATTTTTTTTAATGTGTCAAAATATTAGAACTGCTAAGTAGTCCAACTTGAAGTCAGTCCAGCCATTATGTTATCATTAACATGTCTATATTTTATCAACTTTGCCAGAAGCATCACAAATATAATAAAATATTTCAATGCCTTTGAAATAATTTGGTGACCTATTTCTTTCAATGTAAACCAATGGAATGTCAACTTTCAGTAGAGAGGATTGGATTGAGCTACGGCAGATTTATAGTGGAGAAAGTATAATGACAAAAAATGCTCATTGGCAGTTAAATTTTACATGTCCAAGTAAAATAAGAATTCTTAACAAAATGTCAACAATACAAATCTTTCCTAAGCATGCATGTGCTCAGAATAATAAGGTTAAAACTTCATAAAACATGATCGAACCAGAAATCTCCTCTCACAAGCACATGCACATTTCTATTTTCACCTGATCCAAGTCGGCACCTTAATTCTTTTCATTTGATCAATATATTATCTACAAATTATTGCAATTTTTGAGACAGCGATCAGTTTTTATCATGAGTTACTCAATACATTGTTCTTACTTTTCTATGAATACATAAATTAAGGAATGTAAATATATAAAGTAATAATAAATAAATGGTTAAATCTCAAGATAGATTCCTGTCGTTATTATATATTCATTACAGAATAACTATTATGTTTCACCATTTATTACAAGAGGATTACACAATTTACATCAAGTACATTGTATTAAAAATACATTTTCTTTTTAAACACAAACAAATTGAAACACTGTAGTAAGCAAGATCAAGTAATTTCAAGAAAAATGTTAGTCTTCTTGAATATTTTTGAAGAATTTCAGTTGAGTAAGTAAATTAAGAGCAAGCTGAAACAGACATTTGAATGGCCAGCTATTCAGCAGGTAAATAGGTATTACTGTATATAACTTTAGTTCTCTCAACTTAAAATACAGTGAAGGATGATACAAATATGTTTGTAAGAATATCTGCTTAGAGAACTGCTCGTTGTCCACGCATATAAGAAAGAGACCGAGAACGACCACGACCACGGCTTACACGAAAACTGTCAGCCATGGTGTCAGTACGTCCAATTGCTTGTCGTCCTGGAATTTCCCATTGAGGTCTCAATAACGCTCCATGTGCTCTTAAATTTTCTCTTCCTGGTCCTGCAGAAACAAAATTTCTTTCTAGAGTTATTCCCCGTCCATGACCAATGTTTGTGTCAAACCCATATGGTGGTCTGAGACTTAGAGGGGGTTGCATGGGAATTGTATTACTTGTCATACAAAACTTTTTTGCATTTTCTCTTTCTTCTTCTGAAACTGCTGAAAATGTGAGTTGAAGATACCTCTCAAACTCATCAGGAGGTTGTTCAGTATTAACAGAAATATTATTCCCAAAATCATTATTAACATAAGGATTATATCTGTCAGCAAAATGATTTTCAAACTGCCCAATATCTGTGGTGGGATAAAATTCATTCATAGTGAGACCAAGATCAGATTCGGGATCTTCATAGTAATGATCTGTTGGTTGAAGTCTCAATGAAGCAAATTTAGGGTTAATTTGAGATGTTACTCTTGAAGAATTTATAATATCAGGAAAATTATTTATTCGAAATTTACTCTTTGAGTGCATATTTGCCAGTGTTGATTCAATCTGGGAAAAATTAGATATTGAGATATCAACAGAGGCAGATGAAGTTAATTTATTACGATGATTTTCATTGAAAGATTCTGATACATCATTACCAGTAAATGATGAAAGAGTGGATGCATCTACTTGCTGAGAAAGTAATATTTTAGAATTCTTGAGCTGCATGGCAGTAGAATGACATGTATCGACCCTAGGAATATTTCTGCTGGGAGGAACAAATTTCTTTTTGTCCCAATCTCTAACATAAGAATTATCAATTGATTTGGATTCACTGATATCGCAAGCATTTGCGTTGGCTCTAATGTAGGTACCAAACTGTGCCAAAGGCGATGATTCACAGTCAGACATGTTACAGCTACCTTTCTGATCTATTACAGGCTTTACACTATAATCAATAATCGTAATGGGTTGTGGTACAACAGCTGGGACACCTTTTTTTCCCTTCCTAAGGCTAACTTGATTTTTGGTCATCATTGGTTCTGGTGGTGCAGGGGGAGGCAATACCTTTCTTGGCCTGTGACTTCCTTCTTCAAGAGTTATGCCCAAATCCCCACATCCCAAACTGGCAAATAGGTAACACCAACGCTTCACTATGCTAAGGCTACAATACTGACATGCATCCATGCCTTCGTGGTACTCGCAGGAAATACCAGGTGAAAGATTGAAGAAGTCTTTCTCAAATTCTCGCTCAGCCAAACTTTCGACTGGAAATCCAACACTTCCATTTTGAAGAGAACATGCATTCCTTAATTCAAATAATAACTTTGAAATTGGATACACACGAAATAAATCTTCACCAATTGCAAATGTTGAAAGAGTATCTTGGGCTGCTTCTATATTTGACTGTAAAGTATAAACAGGAGGGTAACTCTCATTCTCTTTCAGGAAATACTTGATTTGTTCCAGAATTTTCTCATCATCTCTTTCCCCCAATGTATTGTCTGGTGGTAATGGAATTTGATGGGTCTCTTCTGAATTTTTTTGACATTCTAGAAAATAACCTGTTGGAATACATTCCAAATTTATTATTGTGTGATAACTAGTTTTCACACCATCCTGGAAAGTGAATTTAGCTATTCCTATTTCGCAAGGAAGGAAATGACCATCTAACAATCTGCAATAATAATTCACGTGGATGAAATTGAAAACTTTAGTTCTCAAAGTACTTGATGTTAAAGAACGTACGGTTGTTTCAATTTCGTTAATCATGATTTCTCTCTGTCGGTTTCGTTCCATCTGCTCCCTTTGAAGTTGTGCATAACTGACCCCCGTAGTAGTAAACTTGTTTTCGAGATTGTCTA
The DNA here is from genome assembly GCA_002313205.1 of Laupala kohalensis. Classification (NCBI taxonomy): domain Eukaryota; kingdom Metazoa; phylum Arthropoda; class Insecta; order Orthoptera; family Trigonidiidae; genus Laupala; species Laupala kohalensis. Next base: position 225,282 of record NNCF01129454.1, read on the forward strand.
CTTTTCTGCGCCTTTCAGCAGCCAAGTTTTCGTAATGAGCACGTCTTTCCGGATCCAAATTTCTCCAAGCCATATCAGCTTCAAAATCAAGTTCAGTGGAATTAGTATTTTCACCGTTTTTTTCTGCGTTTTCTTTAAACTCAAGTAAGAAATAATAGAAGGCGTTTTTGAGTTGCTTCTTTTTTTTAGGAGCCATTCTGTACCCGCATAACCCAGTAAGAAAGAATTATCTGCAAATAAAATTAAACCGTTAATATATATAAATAAACTAACAGATACAAACAAAAAGACGTGTCATCTACTTGAACAACAACAACAAAAATAGACTAGCTCATGCGATTGTTCACAGACCGAACTTACTGAATCAGTACTTCTATTGTTGTCGTTTTCCGGGAAGTTCGTTAAAGAGGACAATTCTGTAACAGAAATAATTAGGTTAGCTATACATTTTGACTTCATGCGACATTATTTGAAATGTTATGCATTACTAGACCAAGTGGCAAAAATCATTTTAAGATCGAGCTAATTAAAATTGTAGTAGCATACTCAGTCCAACTAATCTCGGAAGCTGCTGGGACACAATGGGTCATTTTTTTTAAAAATGCGTTGTCTTAATTTTAATTCATGTGTATTTCTGACTTTTCGAAAATGACGCTTGGCCTATTATGGCATAACACTGTCCACATACTTAATGTTTACATCTAACAAATACTCACCTTATAAAGCAAATACAATTGTTCTGGTTACTATCATCTGCTTGCCAGACTACCTTGCCACTGACTGGCTGGTGTGAACGGATAGAATCTGTAATCAGTACTTCTTTCAGTATGACCAGCCACACTATTCATCAAGAAGAAAGGAAATGAAGTCAGTTTCTTTAACGAATGTGAGTTCTCTTCAAAAATTAAATATAACTTTTTTTAAGACGGTGCAACAGTGACAATAAACTGGAAACACTGGCAATGCTTTGAGAAATACGTCGAATAAATTTTGAAATTTTCCTCTCCTTGATAAGGCGTTCTGCTTACCTTTAATTATTAATTCGTTTTCGTAAAACGCATTCGTGAAACGAAGCAAATTAGCTATTTAATCGTTGCTGATAGATTGGCAACGAACTAAAATAAAACTCGTTACATGGCTTATTATCTAACAACTCGTCATTCAATTAAAGTTGCACTGTCGGCGAAAGGGACGGTTTGGGACAAAATGTGTTGCCAGGTTCACGATAAATAACGTTTTGAAAGATAATTTAACCACATAGTCGATGTACAAGTTGACATTGTATGGCAAGTACGTTTCTATCCAATATGTCATGTAACTTTACTCAGAGAAAACGTAACCCAAGAAAAAGTCAAATGAACGGGAACGCACTGTGTTGATTTGATTTTTCTTTTTTTGCACAGAAGTAGCAGTAAATAAGTTTATTGTCCCCAACGTTCAAAGGCAGTTTGAAACCGCTTTCTTGACAATAAATTATTAATTAATTATTTATTTATTGCCAGTCTAATTGGCAAGATGTTGGTACAAGTTTTATACACAGTGTAGCCAACGCTTTTACTTCGTAATAATAAGTGTACCCCGCGTTATGTTGGCAGTACAATCGGATTTTTGAAAACTTATATATTTCGCCAACATCAGTTCAATTCACTCATTCGTGTGTTATTAACTTTTACCTTTTTACAGCAAATAGTCACGTTTGTGAATACTATTAATATTACTTAAATTCGCAGAGGTTGGCAATTCCTGTTAGGTTAGTATATTGCATTATTTTCGGTAAATTTAATTGACGTTAAGTATACGTAAGGCCACAGAAAAGCATGTTCATTATAAGGTTGCCACTAGATTGTTGGAGCAATGCCGTAGCCGACTAACATTTTCAAGTTGCACTGTATGTACTTGGCAACACTGCAGTCCGGAGTTCCTTAAGAATTCATTCGTCCTCGCAGCGAAAGAAAGCTAAAGAGATGTAACAAATAGAAAGAAAGCGCAGTGTTGTCTTTTTTTTTTTTTTTTTTTTTTTNGCAGTGTTGTCATATGTCTACTGTGTGTGTAAGGGGGGGGGGAGGAGGTCTACCGTAGCTCCACCCAATACGGATGGCATGCCAGGGCACCGATACAAAGGCTGCGGAAATGCACCGACACAGAGGCACTCCCGTGGAAAAGCGAACTTCAGGCAGTTTCCATTTGGCCTAAGGTTAGGAGATCAAGCCCTCTCTATCCGTCACAGTTGGCATATCAATTATTGTCGGTACTACGAATTGGCTGAAGTACGCAGCAGCACTTGAAAGTAAACTAAGATTCTGCAGACACGAGTAAAATGCCTACGTGTCTAGACCCTGAGGGAGAGTCGGCAATCTCGCAATGCTGGCATTGTCTCCTCAACTTTCACGTGGTCTTAAGGCTGCTCCCTCATTCCTTTTCTTTCGTTGCGAACACGAGTCGATTCTTATGCAGCCTTCAGTGGTCCTCATTGAACCGTTTTAGTTGTCCCAAGAGTTCTCAAGTTGTACAACATGGCTTGGAAATAATAGTCGTCTATGGCAATGCCGATGAAACTCATTTCATAAGAACGTACACACCGATGAAATCCCGCCCCATGAAACCCCACGTCTAATAATAAAATATTGCTTTAAAATTAACAAGCTATTACTTGTGATTTCGTCTGCACAATTTTTTATGGACTGCACGACAATCATTAATACCTCCCTCGATTACTTCTGTAATTGTTAGACGGGAGGGATAACCTGTGAATTTTATCTAAAGTTTCTGGCACCATATTAACTTCCAGAATAAAGATTAAAATCTAGAAAATGCGAAAAACACGTGTTTTCTTTGATTTTTTAAGCTATTTATCTGATAGTTTTAAGGTAAAAAAAAATGCTAAATACAAAATTAAGCCCCATGCCTCTTCTAAAGTTTTTAAAAGTTTCAAGCTTCTATTTTGTAAACTGTACCCGACAGCTGAAAATAAGTGAATAAACGTTGTTTTTTTAAATTTCGTAATAAAATTATAAATAACAGTCCTCTTAAAAATTTTTCATATTCTTGATCCATTTATATTGTATATTAATTTAAAATAGATCTTATAATTATGCGAACATTAAATAATTAGAATTCGTATCATTCTGACTACTTTAAAGTAGAAAAATTACGCTTATAAAAGATCATTGTAATATTTGTATATATTTAGGCAAAATCAAATTATATAAAACACTACTCGTAAATTGAGATAAAACTGGATGAAAACTTGTTTCTTAGCACCCCGTGTAAGGTATTAATGATAAAAAAATTTTGAACCAACAGGGGCACTTTCACTTATCTTGTTCCGCTACCCCATTTTCCGATTTAAAGACACAATTCAAAGAACTTTTTGTCAAATGCACAAAACAAAGAACTTATTTAATTTTATGAGGATTTCTTTCTTAAATTGTCTTAAGACTTAAATTACATACTTAAGTGTCGTCAGGAGGCTCGCGACCTTCGCAAAGGAAGCAAGACTCATAGAAATTTAAAGCAGAGGTGTCCAAACTTTTTTGTTTCGTATTGAATTTTTGCAAATTCATCTACTTCAAATGTGTTTTTGACAACTGGCATAACGCTACTCACTTTGAAAGATTTAAATTTCTAACTGTAGTGCGAATGTAAATAAGCACATGTTACTTTTTAAACATTTATTCAAATTGAAAACAAACCAATTAAAATTTAGTATCTATTACATAAAATAACTCAGCAAAAAATAAATGCTTTTAGTGGGAGGGATCAAATTGATACTTTAGTAACAAATTTTCGACATTTGGCATCAATTTAGTTAGGTTTAATCTTCTATTTCCTGGGTCAGTGCTGTCCAGACTGTTTCACTTTTTTGTTAGAAGATTGAGAACCACACTGAAACTCCTTTCCACCAGGTATGAAGACGGAAAAGCAATTAAAAACTTTTTCGCGATATTCCATAATACAGGATAAGTAACAGGTGTGACATACACACACTGTACGGGGATTATTCCAATCATGGAAACCCAAAATTAAGGTCACGACCTGTTTAAATGAGATCCACTATCGAGGACTCCCATTTATATCTCATGGACCCCCAATTTTGTTTCTTCGCAGACATGGACCCCTTGGAGGTCGTAGTCGAGCACTGGGGGTCGATATAGAGCACTTTGGGTATCAGTGATTTAAAGGAAGGGATGCTCAATAGATCAATGCTGGTCGCTGTGCGTTGGGCGTACATTGTCCTCCCTTAACAATGTAATGCAATTCTTATGTTGAAGAGTTTTAAAACCCTTTTTTTTTTTATAATTTAGGTTAACTTTTGAAGGTAGATATATCTGGATTTTGAAGGTAGACATTTGTAGAACGCTTTGACGCCCAAAAAATTACTACCCATAGTTGTCACTTATCTCTAACCGTTTAGCCAACATACCTCTTCACAGGTCTTTCTTTATTTTTAAACATTTTAAAATAAAATTTAGTCTATGTCCTTCCTGAACATGTAAACTGTCTCCTTGAAAACTTCATCAAGGTTCCGTGGTTAAATCGAGAAAAAGTGGCGAACAGATAGATATTCTTTTGCATTTATATATTGGTATGGAGTTTCGTTAAAAGTTGAAATTAATGTGAAGATTTCTCTGCAAACTACAATAATTTTCTCGTGACCTACAGTAGTCCGCGAATCACGAATTGGCGATTGCCGATTCAGTATAAACAATATCTCTGGTATCTCTGTAATTTCTAGTATTGGGAAGTAAATATGTAATGTGCAACATGGGTGAATGTGGAAATTCCTCGAAAATGTACTTTGTAAAGTAGAGTAAAATATGATTTGATTTAAAGGGGATCGAATAAAAATAAAATAATTGAAATGTCAATGGAGTCTAGTCTAGAATGACTATCTGATTCTGACCATTGTCGAAAGCAAATTTGGGAAAGAAAATAATTTATTAACCGTCAGCTGGCTACGAAATGAATATGGAATGAATCAACGATTTTTCCTTTAGAATTCGAAGCGAAGGAAACCAATCTCGAAGTAACTTATTTCCATGCAAAAGTCCTGGCAAGTCATCAACGATATAAATGCTAATTAGGTCATTGACCTTCGGAAGGGCCAAAAAGAGGTCGTGAGAGAGCTGCCATGCGATTACGTCGAGGTCAAGGTGGCGAGCAATATATCCTGGAAAGCGTCGTGTAAGCAAAGATGTTGCAGTTGAAAGAAAACTACAGTGCTCGCAGAGAGAAAAAAGAGGAGACTAAAATTCATGTGAATGTCGAGGAGCTCTGCGATTCTATTACCCTCGATTCTACCTCTCGCAGTAGACACATGCACGTTTTACTAGTGTTTACGTTCGGATGCTGCCAATTCCTATTATATGCCAACTGTGATGGTCACATGGCTTGATAGCTAACCTTTGGCTCAAAGTACACTGCGCGAAGTTAGCTTTTAAAGTTTCGGAGTAACCTTTGTGGGGACCTGGTGGAGACGCTATGGCTTGCCGCACTGTAGTTCAGAACGCATGAAACCTGGTCAAAAACTAAAGTCACCATAAGTAGTTAAATACCACATAATCTTGTAGAGGGGGCACTAGCGCAGAAGATGACTACATGTTAGTTTCAGTAATATTAGTTTTGTAATATAACGATAAATAATTTAAAGTTACATTGTAACAATAATCGATTTTTCAAAACCTTATCATTCAAGTAGCCATATATTTTGAGTTTCGCTTTATTTTACAAAGATTTTTCGAGGAAATGTTCGCTAATACATTCATTCATTGATCTGAACGAACAAATCTTGCGTCGACTTGCAGCTGTTCTTGACATTCCACGGCCAAAGCAGGTGTGCACGTTGCGACGCGTCGTGTTAGATAATTGTAGAAAATGGAAAGATTACAAAACGAGTCTACAATAAATAAAATAATATGTTACGATGAAATTCATATATAATTATTACTATATTTGATTATATAATATTAATGGAATAAATATTATATTATCATTATTATAACAAATAAAATATATGACAACTTAAATGATGTGAAATAATAATCGAACTTAAAATATTTATTGCTGGTACTAAATATTAATTGATTTTTTATTTTACAGAATTGAATAGACGTAAATTAGGGTACAGTCGACGTCAAATTTTGGATATTATACAAAGTGGAATTCAGTTAGATTTGGAAAATCTTTTACGATTAGAAAAACACTTCAGTTTAGAGATAAATGCTCTATTTTAATGCAGTACCAAATCGAAAAAAGAATTTAAGATATTAATTTGGAATGCACATATTTCTTCCGTGTACCCTACATGTGGAGAAGATATGTGATAACCAGGGCCCGGATTTTGATGACATGTCATCTTTTCCTTATGCAGTATGCATTGCTCTTAAGTATTAAAATCCTGAACACGAATCTCTGGTTATTCAAATATTAATTTTATTGGGCATTTTTTCGTCTTGTTTTCTGCTTTCTAAGTTTTAGGTCATTTTCTGAATTATTACGTAACTTTTTCGTAATTTTTGCGTCTCACTCCCTTTTCTGGCCCCTCTCTTCTTTGCAAGAAATTAGATTAACTAAAATTATTTAACATTTATTTTTAATCTAACGAAATAATTGGATATTTGATCAGTAGGTCGACAATGTACGTGTTGAGAGTCGGTTTCTTACCTATATTCTTACATATTGTTGTCGCAGCAAGCAATTCTCCTATTTCCACTGTGCCTGTGATAGCAAAAAAGGCCCCTCGACAAAGTGTAAGTTGAAAGGCAGCTTGATCCATTATTTTCATTGTCACAGATTTTCTGAGAGGAAAGTTTCGTGTTTAGTTCGGTGTTCGTAGTTCCGTTCAGCCATGCCCAAAATAAAGCCATCTAAAGCTCTTGTCATTTAAGATCAATTGTATCTGAATTTGGAGATGTTTTCTCGACGTACGGTGAAGTGTTTATTTTGTAAAATGTGCGAAACAAAGGTATCAACCGAAAGAAAATTCTTTTGGCAACATGTGGGTCGCGATAAACATGTACGAGCAGTGGAACTCGCAAGTAAGAAGAAATCCACGCAACTTTTATGGCAACGAAGTATATCCATGAAGGAGAATAAATCGTCAAATTTTTACAAAGATTTTTGTGAAGCTTTAGTTTCCGCAAACATCCCATTTTGGACATTGAACAATGCTAAATTGAAGAGTTTTCGGGAACTACATTTCGGACGTCCTATCCCAGACGAATCAACTCTTCGGAAGAACTACCTGTCACAATGTTACAACACCATTAACAAGATACGGGGAAAATACATGGAAAGAAGAATTTCGTATCCATTGACGAAACGAGTGATGTAGAAAATCGTTATGTGGCTAACATGATCGTTCGTATATTGGAGATCGACGGACCAGGTGAAGTTTTTATGCTTACAAGTGTTAATCACTCCGCAATTTGTAGATTCTTTGAAAAATGTGTGTTTTTGTTGTGACCTGAGAGTACCAGAAATGATGACGTCTTGTTTTTTGTCTCTAACGCAGTGCCATTGTGAAAGCAGGAAAGTCAATACAAACTTTTTACCCGAAAATGGTGCACATTACTTGCTTAGCACACGCTATGCATAGGGTGGTAGAGGAAATTAGAGCACATTTCTCTCAAGTGGATTGCCTAGTGTCAAAGACGAAGAAAATTTTTGTCAAGGTTCCCTCTCGTAAACTGCTCAAGTCCATGGCTCCAGGTATTCCACTCCCTCCAGAACCTGTCATCACCCGATGGGGAACCTAGATAGATTCAGCTATATATTATTGCATCATTTTCAAATGGTAAAGCGTGTTATCGAAAGACTAAATCCTGACGATGCTGCTACAAGTGATACGGCTAAAACAATATATTTTCAAACAGTGAAATTGAAGGATAACTAGCCTTTATAAAGGCAAATTTTAGTTGCTTCTAGGTGCAAGCCTGGAAAGTTCTGTAACTAGGTAACAAAATTGCATCTCAGTTGAAAAGTGTAGGGGGAGAAGTTGGAAGAAGGGTATCTAAGAAAGTGGAAAATGTTCTTGATAAAAAGTCTGGATACAAAACTTGATGTCGCATTTCTCAAGTGCTAACTGGTGAAACATTTGATACTTTCTGCATTGAAGAAGATCGCACTACCACTGATTTAGCGAATTTCAAGTGCGCTCTAGTATCAGCGGATGTGGAAAGGGGTATCTCACAGTACAAAAATGTGCTTTCCAACAGGCGTTCCGTAACTTTCGAGAACCTGCGCACGCTGCTGATTATCTACGGCAATAATTATGAATAAGGTAGATTTTTTTATACGTTCATCTTCCTAGACCATACAAATTTACGAGTTTTCAATTAATATTAATTTTTGATTTATGAAATCAAAAATTAATTTATTTAACGTTACAGAAGCAAGTATTGTGCTGTACTCATGTTCTGAAATAAAGTAGAAAAAAATTTAGTCATTTTTAGGTCATTTTATTGATTTTTAGATCATTTTATTGATCATATTTTAGATATTTTTAGGTCATCAAAATCCGGGTCCTGGTGATAACTCCGGGTCAGGTGTAAATGGTGACGAGCGTGGAATCGAACCCGGGACTCCTGCTTTGATCGCAGGGGGTGGTCTGGGTGGAAATAGTGTACAGTTGTGGAAGGCGAACGGGTGGTATTGTGGTTAACACCACTGCGATCAAAGCAGAAGACCGAAAGTTATCACATTAATTCATAATTTGAAAAGCAGATGGAATAAAAGCTATAGGAAAGCAGATTGATTTCTTGAAAATGATTAAAAAAAATCCTTGAAACTACTATAACAGTTGAGGTTTGAATATTTTGTATAATGAATGTCTATTTCTGTTATAAAGTAGTTGTAATAATTAATACTGACAATTCAAGTCGTAATAATCGCCACCTGATTTTGAAATCTTTTGAAACCAATGCATTTATACAGGAGATAATTAGTGGAATGGAGAAAGCAAACGTCTAGAACGAACTCGAGTTATATGAGAGAATGTAATGCTGGGAGACGTCCACAGAGTCGTTATGTAGCCTCAAAATATTCAATTTGAGAGAGAGGTGAAGAAGAGAGCGACTGACCGATGAATGGTTGGCTGTACACACACCAGCTACGAAAAATACATCCACTGATGTTTCCAACAAAAATGAGTGTTGTGGAGTTAATATTGAAGTAACCAAGGCTCTTAAAAAGTGAAAACTATAAGCAATTCAAATATTCTACTTGAAAAAGTCAAAGTAGAAAAGTTTTGTGAACCAGTGAAAGATTTATAAATAAATTTGTCAAAAAAGCAGTAGAAACTGCGCATGACCACGTGGAGGACAATAAACTAATTTACCCTCCGTAAGCAAGCCAGGGACCATCCCATCAATTCCGATCAAGGGCCCAGGGGCAGATTGAAAAATTTCAACACACTTGTAGATAAGATAAAAGCTATGATAAAGATAAGATTTATTTATGATTATTATTATGAAGGTAAGATTTATGAACTAATATTCAACATTTAAAAAAAAAAATTTCCAAATTAATTATTATTTTGAATTGGTGTTTATTATTTCACCTCGAAGAGTCACATGCAGCTTACGTATTTTGAAAACTTCTTGTTCATTCGACAGTCGCAGACTGATTCTTGCTAGAAATCCTTTAGTCTCACCGTGAAGCATTTTGTATGCTCCCTCGTTTTTGAGGATGAGTATTATCGCGACTAAAAACAAGGTTAAGTAATAAGACCAGATTTTTGAAATATTTTGAGAAAACGGGAACACTTTTAGAATAATCTTATATAAGAATATCTGTGATTTCCAGTAATAACAAGTTAACTGTACTCTTTGAAAAGAAAACAGAGATCATCAGTCAATAATATTTGTTTATTGCTCAGATTCATTCGTATGAGTCTGAATGATTCAAAAATGTAAATTCCTCTAAAATCGAGTGGTAAAATTTTCATACGAATTCTAACGCAACACTAATAACCAGTTAAGTATACGTTTAATAGGAATAAACTAGTAACTCGAATGAAAATTTTCTAAAAAAACTAATTACTTATATATGAATAACCAACTTAAGAATTAAGATGAAAAGGATAAAATAATCAAAACTCGATGAACTTGAGTTATCAAGGAAACTACTTTTCTTCATTTTTCNGAATGAAAATTTTCTAAAAAAACTAATTACTTATATATGAATACCAACTTAAGAATTAAGATGAAAAGGATAAAATAATCAAAACTCGATGAACTTGAGTTATCAAGGAAACTACTTTTCTTCATTTTTCATGGTAGAAAACAACACTAATATTTAGTGTATTATGTAAAGACATAGATTTTCGTCTTATCAATGGAGTATTTTAATAGCACATTTTATCAAAGATAAATGCCAAGGTTATTACAGGAAAACTTCTGGAAAATTTTTACAGCGGTAACTCAAAATACGAGAAGTACTCTTTCCGGTTATTACCAATTGTTGCAGATATATTCAAATGAAGTTAATTATTCACATTAGATCAAAAACCATTATTTAGTTTGTTTAAAAAATACTCTAATGACCTAATGGGCTCTAATGACCTCGAAGCCCTAAAGTCACCCCCCTCTCAAAAAAAAACTATTTTCGAAAGACATTTCTCAAAATTTATCGCGTTTTTCGGAGGTATGGGGCTCCAGGATAGGTTTCGTGAACTTTTCTTCGCTCGAGAAACAATAATGTATTACATTTGCATTGCGAACACATTAAGTCGAAGTTCGGAGAAAAGTTGAAAAGTGCATCAGATCTCCTGCCTCATCAAACTTGCTGATTCCCTCCAAAATCACTTCGTAAACTTCACGTGAACAAATGCATCTGTCCTGTTACAGAGAACAGGCAACATGCGACTTGGTTATGTACGCGTGATGTCTGAGTCTCAAAATAGCGTCGCAATGTGAAAGCACTCCGACAGCGGGGAGCGAATTGAATTCCAACCAGATCAAAATATGCTACGAAAGCAAGTTAGCATTTTAGAATATCTATTTTTTATAGGTTCTATCCACTACAAAAAGAAAACACAATCTGTTCCACGATGTTTTTCGAAGTTATTAGTAGGAACACTTATTTCCAAATTACAATCACATATTTCATATTTAATTTAATGTTTTTTATCGAAACGATGAGGTGGAATTAAAATTTTAAGAACAACTTTTTTTTCTTTGGCTGACATTAAATATTTTCTTCGATATATAATGAACCTATTTTTCCAAATTCATCACAACGTAATGCTATTTCCACATCACATAACACATTAATACTGTAAATTAACAAGCAAAACTTTCAAAACAAAATACAGTCGAAAATATACCGGAGAGAACTTGTTTTATTTCTTGCGAAAAATGCGAGTGAATCGTGTATTAAGACTCGTCATAAATCCTAAACTTCAACGTTCAAAGGAAACCTAAGAAAATTCCGATAAAAAATGTCAACTCAATCCCGACGTGTCCGGCGCTAAGGAAGGTCAATGAGACTGTGACCTAAGTCGGGGAAGTCCCGTGGACGCCACGCCAGCAGGGGCAGCGAAGAAGGCGACGCCTCATTTTTCATCGTAATTGAGGGCTTTCGTGGGAGAAGCGGCGAAAGTCTGGGATTTATGGTCGCTCCACGCGGGGACCTTAGCACGCGATCGACAGCCCGTGCGGCGGCGGAACAGGTGCCGCCGATACAACAGTCGCGCTCCAGAATCTCGACTCGCAAAAACAGACTAAGGAAACTAATTCACTTTGCCCGGGGGCAGATGGATGGTAGATTTTAATCCATGGTGGCAAGGTCGAAGCCAAAGTGGGGTACCGTGGTGTCCGGGTCCTACCACCCATTCTTCTAATAAATGAGTATACTTGAAAAAATAAATCATAACTGTCAAGGATAATTAATTTAATGTCAAAGTCAAACTATTCCTGAACAGGCCCTGAAGGTGTTCAAGGAATTCCGCAATTACATGACCTCGGAACTAGGAGGAGGAGATGTGGTCGCTCCGACCGGTTTGACCCAGGATAGATCCTGGTACTGATTTTACAGCAGACTGAGTAGGCCTGGGCGTCAGTCTGGATGTTGAGGTGTGATAAAAAATCCCCACCTCATCGGGGATCGAACCCTGTCATCCAGCCAGCACCGAGCCACGCTTTAATGTGTTTATCAATATTTGAGTTGGCGCTGAGTTTATCTTATACTGAAACATTTTTTGAATGTAAATAAAATGCTTCATATCCGCAAACAAGAATTCACCCCCCCCCTCTTTAAGATTTACAATTTCTGCGCTTACAATTGCGAATTATAGTGACTACGTACCTGATTGTAATAATAGTAATCTTTCACGCTCGGCATTTACAGTTTGAACTGTCTTCACGATACCCTCAGAGGAAGTGTCTATCATATTTTGATTGGTGAGCTACGCTTGTGGAGAAAAGTGCTTTAAGATTATTTTAATGGATTCTGGTCAAGTTAAGATTATTGAATGATAAAGTTAAAAAAAACGACTCGTACACCACTTAACAAACTGGTGGCTCAGTCGGTTCGAGTTTCTGACGCCTAAGCTTCTGGGTCGGAATTCCAGCAAAGGCTTGGGTGATTTCATCACGCGTTGTACTGGAGGAAGGTAGTGGGAAGCCACCACGGTATACATTTAAGCATGAAAATTACCCATACCCCCCACTATTCATCCTTAGTTTAAACATCTAAATAAACGCGTCTGGGGATATCTTGACTCACTGCGAGATGGTTCAAAACTGAACGAATAATATACTAATAACACCATTTATTATTTTCGAACTATGCATGTAATCCTTTCCGAATTTTCTTACTTCAATCCAGTTCCTAACGCTTCCATATGACGTCGGGTATTATTTCAGACTCTGATTTTGTTTCGTTAGGAAATGATAAAGGAATTCATCCGTCAATACGAAACATAGGTATTTATATGGTAGCATTTTGAAATCAACCCTCTGTTGGGAGTCGCACCCATGTCTTTTATTTCCTTCCGGTGAGTCATTTTCAGTTCCTACATTTTTAATTCCACGAAACCCACGTCAGTAGAGTGAAAATTTAATCTATTTTTAACAATTCCGAAGAGGAAAAAGGATATGATGGATGAGGATGGTGATAGGAAATAGACGGATAGCACTTTTTTTTTGTATTTAGAAGTTTATGATAAATATATTTCCCTTTTATGGAGTAGAATATTTCAGTATAGCTCCAAAGATTTTTTTAAAATACAGCTGTTTAGTGAAGACAATTGTATTTTCTCATTTGAGCTTCGTCATAACAGCAGGAAATGTTCAGAAACAATCCCCTAAACTAAAGAAACAAAATAAGCTACTATGTTATTTTCCCATCTGGCAGTTCGGCATCATCAATCATGTGAAGTGTCTACGTCGAGTGAATTTGGGAAGATTTATTCCTTTCGTCTTCTCCCCTCCATCCTAGCCTTCTTCACCATTCCTCGCTTTCATACATACTATTAAAAAATAATACTTACTGCTGTAATGTACTTGGATGAGGCAATCATTATTAATGTAAGAATCATTCAGTCGTCTCACGAAATTCACCGATTCAAATATGTACGCTTAATTAAATAATAATTTGTTAGTGATTGTATTAAATATCCTCGAGATATACTGATATGAAAATAAATATCAGACGCAAGGAGTGAATTTACACCTATCGCTCCACATATCAACGAGAAATCACGACTTAATAATAACAATAGCGTATGGGTCTCGGCTCCCGTTAATTGTGGGCCATTTTTCTTTGGTTGCGACCCTTTGGGCTGACCCACATTCATAGTAATCGATGTGAAGTGATAGTTCTAACACTCGCTATATGAAATTAGGGCCCATGAAATCAGTATTCTAGACCGCTCTTCCTCAAAACCTGAGTCTCTGAAATTCGAAAAAACGTTGTGAGTAAAAAAGATTTATCCGATAAATCCTTAAAAGGAGATTAAGACGTAAGAGAGTATTATTTAATTCTGCATGCTTAAATACATAATAATATGTTTCTCAGTTTACTACAAAAGTACATATGACTTCATATTAAAATGTAGTTAAACGGACTCAGTATATATAATAATACTCAATAATAATCGTCAACGGCGAGTTCATTAGAGCCCTTTAAACGGACTCCCTGAAGAAAATATTGATAAGATGCGTATCTCCAAATCAGTCGAAAGGTAATACACAAACTTTTTCCTTCAAGAAAAATACGATGGTGAGTGATGAATGTTGAAGGTGACGAGACTTTGATTGATACGAAATGAAATTAAAATAAAAAATTCTTTTATTTTTCAACCAACGAACGTAGATTTGAGTCACTAGGTGTTTTTACCTGGAATGCATTGGAAACAATCTGGGTTTTTTCCTTAATTGTTTTGGGGCGCTCCGAATTTTAACTTAACCACAGAAAAATACTGGATAAATTGAAAGTAAAAAATTAATTTTTTCGATTACATTTTAACATGCACTTTTCAAAGTAAATATCTCATTATAAAAATTAACAAGACCCGTTCCTTGAACTTATCTATTTACGAGTATGTCAGACCAATAGTTTGCCTGATAGAGTACGGTAAATGTAATCTAGCAATTTTTTTTTTAGTTTTGGAGAAATTCTAATTGTTCGCTCCTCCAAAGTTCATTACTGCATTTTACATCGTTCTATTTAATAATACAGAGAACGAATAAAGAAGAAAAGAAATCATGGTTTTAAGATTCACATTTAATTGTAAGTGTTAAATTATCAGTGAAATTACAAAGAGGTTCAAAATTAATCCTTTCGTAACAAAGTCGTATTGACCCAGCAACGAATTCAGAGCCATAAAGTGACGCTCAAGTTTTCATGGCTAGTTGTCTATCAAAGTTAATTTTCTTTTTGGATGACAAAAAGAATTTAATTGCTTTTTTCCAATATATAAAAATAGCAGCTAATATAATTTTTTTTGTTATAAAATAGCAAGAAATTACAATTTTGAAAAGTTTGAAATAATTTTAGTTTTTGAATGTCCGTTGTTGGTTAGCTAACTTACAAAGGTTATGATTCAGAGCGCAATTACTCGTCTGACAAAAACACTTTGGAGATAATTTGATTATATTCTCTGGATTGTTTTTATATCAGAATTTCTTCTCGTTATTCCCGAACTTTTTCGAGGTGGAATATTTAATTTGTTACCAGCATCTAAAAGAAAGAGTAACAAGCAAAATTTCAGAACCACCAACATTTTACTAGCATAGCTAGCACCCCTTAAATGGATTCAATGGCAAGTTTTTTCTTAGCACTATACTACTTTTATAGATTATTCTCTCATAATCCGGGTTTTCAACTATCCGGATAACTACCGGTATCTGTTAATCTGGATTAACGAGGGTGTTCCGTAATTTGTCATGAAATTTACTGGTTAACGTTTCCACAAGTGTTTTTTGTAGCTTCCAAATTTTACGTTGTAGTTCTCAAATTTCCTCAACATTTTGTTGACCTAGCATTCACTTACTGATGCGTTTTGTTTTAAGGAAACCAATACTGATTCATCTGTTTAAATAACTGACAAACTGCGTATTAATAAAGAACCTGAACTATTTTTGCTGAGATAACTCTCCGCAATCACTGGTATCGTCTCGTGTCATTATATAAGGTTTTCCTGTGTAAAATACTATATTTTTGTCTCCTGAAACATTTCTCAAATGAATACAACTTTTTGCATTCTACATCTTGAAACCTCTGTGGTAATGAATTGTTCCCGTACCAATTTCAGTGAGCTTCGTAAGTAATCATTTCAGCAAAAGAAAAAATATCCAAGTTATGGAAACGATAAAGTTCAGTAATTTGTTATTCGGTAATATCGTTAATTGTATAAAATATTTTAAATTGAGGAAGATTTTTGCCAACCTTTTCTGAATATCTTGCGGGTTTGCCGTTAAGTGAATGAAATTACATAATTTTTCAAATTTATATTTTCAATGGGAACAGAAAGAGCGGAAAAATGGTTTTTATATTTATGTTAGATGTCATTCTCCAGTGATTTTCAATCATATTTCCAATATGATCCGGATTCGTAGCATAGAGGCGAAGAGAAAAGTTCTTGCATGAGAATGATTGCAAATATCCGGCTCTAGCGCCAAACACTATGCATATCTGAATGCGATATCTCGATAAGATGCCGTCCTCGATACATCGATCGATGGGGCCTTTTTCCAGTGGGGCTTTCCAGACTACCAGAAATGTTGACTAGTCAACTTCGCTCGGAAGCGCGAATGGAACGCAAAAGTGGTGCAGCAGTCGACTTCTGAGTTCGCGCATGCGCGTTGGGTTACTGAAATGCCTTTTGTGAGGTAAACGGTTACAAAATGCATAATAAACAATGAATTATTTGGCGATTCTTCTAATTCGAATCTTCTGACTGGACTCAACTCTCATCCTCAGTCGACGACTACTTTTACGATTGATGTGCCTATGGAATTGTATTCACATAACTTTTTATATTTATTTATTCATTTACCTTCGTGTATGATGTGTCAATAATGACGTTTCTATTCGTGCGCGATGTGTCAATAATGACGTGCAGATTTTGGAATAATGTTTAGTAAACTATTTTGTGGTGTTTTCCTCCGAAGTTATATTCTGAATAATTCAAAACACGATACTGGCCAGGTCTCTTTCAATTTTCTTTTTCTCTATACATAATTAAGTAAGTAGACAGANCTACATAATTAAGTAAGTAGACAGAGAGATAAGTAGATAGAAAATTGTAATATTGAACATTTTCAATAACAATGTGAAGTACAAACTTACGTTTTACATTACGCAAACATTTTTTTTTCATTTTAATGCTATTTAATTAGTGAGACATAAATGTTTCGAAACTCGATGTATTTTTTAACATTTAAGTGTCCATATACATATTTAAATATATTCTGTTCAGAACGAAATAAATAAACGTTTCCATAAAAATCTTTAGCCTAGTGCTTGCAAGAATATTACTTAGCTTAGATAAATGAGGTAAATTTTAAATGAAAATATTTGGATAAAAGAAACAATTCTTTGAAAAAAAAACGAAGTGAATAGAGCTGAGTACATTTTCGACAAATCTTATTTGTTTCACTTTAGGTAGTACAATGTTTTTCGGAGGAAAATTAGTTCTATCATTTTCTAGACATGAATGATGTCTAGAGATGTGGATGTAATTCGTAAAACAACTCATAATTGAATATTATAAGGTGTTTGAATGACCTTTTCTTTTAAACAGACTTATTTTTGTGATTGATTGTAAGGAGCTTTCAAAGTAAGTGACGTTAAGGGCTCTAATGACCTTGACGTTGGCGAGCCCTAAAACCCCAAGGGAAAAAAGATGTTAATTTCTCTTATTCTTTGTCACGCAA
>NNCF01129454.1:243044-261434 GCA_002313205.1 Laupala kohalensis
CCCCCCCCCCGTGTATTTATTTATTTTAGATGTGGTATTATTCTCCCGAGAGCAAATGATTTGATCTGATCTCTCTTCTCTTTGACGCCTCCGTTTGACTCACTTCCGTCGACAGAAACCGGAATTGGCTGCAGGGCTCTCGCGCACGTGAAAACATGTTACAACACGGAATCATTGGCACTTCATTAAAGCGAAAAGTCCGAAGAGACTCAGAGCTGTAAAATTGTAAGTGGTACGAAACTTTCATTGCCTAATTTTCTGGAAAAATCAATTTCCGAGTCACGCAAATCAACACAGCGATGTTTGCATGAGATAACCGAGGAAAGTCTTTAAGAGTTGTTAAGTTTTGCTTAAAGTATCCAACATCTTTTTGCTTGTCCTGTTCACGATCCAAACGAAGCAGAAAAAAGTTTTATTAACATCTTGTTCACTGAGATGTATTTAAAATTGCTTTACTCAAATCTCTTTCTTTCTGGTAATGATCAGTTAAGATACCGATAAAAACAATTGATCAAAATAATTAGTGCTAGGGGAAAGTCATCGGAGAAAAACAAAATATTATTTCATTTTCATTTTTTCAAACAAACCAGGAAAGTAATTTATTTATTGTTTAATGTTTTCTACATGTGGTATAAGAATTAAACAAACAATCAAGAAATCTGAAATCATCCTCAGTCCAGCGCGATTTTTCTGAGGCTTTATGATACTATTGATCATTCTGACAGCGCTCAACTCTCCTCCTCAGCGAAGCCAAGCGAAGTTGACTACAGTCAACTTTGTTCATGAATGGAATGCTCGCAAAGTTGGCTATAGTCGACTACAATCAGCAGTTGGCGTAACTGGAAAGCCCGACATGTTTCAGACTCCAGTCGACCTCGCTGCCGGTTGGTAAGGAATATGAGTCGAGGTTTTTTCTCTCTGTCTAAAATGAATTCCTAACGAGGACACATTCAAAATTATTCTAGTACTTGTTAACCATAGCAATTTACTTTGAAATTTATTAAGGTGAACTAATTTTTATGTATGCAACGTCAACAGGTAAGTGAAAATTGCGACGGACCGTGACTCGAACCCGGGTTCCTCCTCCTTTGGCCGCAGGTGTGCTATCCACAGGTGGCTTGTGGATAGCACACCTGCGACCAGAGCAGGGGGTCCCGTGTTCAAGTCCCGGTCCGTCGCAATTTTCACTTGGCTGTTGACGTTCCAAACACTCTTCCACGAGTAGGTTCTTGGAAGTTTTGAGTTATAATTTTTTTGTACTTGCCGGTTGTCAATGTTTCGTAAAATGTGATTTATTATTGGGGTAGAGTTTTAGAGTAGCTTTTCGCGACTTATAATTTAATTCCCTATAGAATTATGTATAACCTCCATATAACGTCGAAGGTTCACGTTCTGAACATCTTAATCTGTAGAACAAAAATCTTTGGTACTTCGCGTAATTACTTCGATTGAAAGCTAATTTCACTCGAGGCACTCGAGCCTTTAAAATTAACTAACATATCATTTTAGTGCCGCGAATTCTTTTTTGTAGCAGGAACCGATTTTGTGATAGAACATTACATTTTATTTCGTTCTCTTGGTGCCATCCCTCGATCATATCATTAAAAAAAGTTACAGCGAACATATAAAACCGTTTACGCGAAGTCACTAAAAAAGGGTGAACAAACCCGACATTAAGAGCTTTTTGTTGTTGTACAGGTAGGTCAAGATTTTTGTGAGATGCTTTCGTTATAATGCAATTATACTTATTTCATGTTAATTGGCTTTCATTCGTTTTTCTTCACTTAGTATCCAGAAATGTTTACAGATTTAAGTATATTTTCTTTCATAATTGTATTCATAATTAAACAGAGAAAATCAAAATCGATATGAGAGTGAGTGACTATGTCGTGTGGTGCAAATATAGAATTTTAATCACTCTACTAGTGAGTGATTCGTTATTACACGTGGTGGTTTCTCACGCGCTCAAATAAAGCAACGTTTATGCGGCGTTGCCGACTGCCGTAAATCCCAACCATAAGATGCAGATCGAGGGATTTAAAAGTCAGGTAATGTGATGCAATCTACGCTACTCAGTAGAGGGGAGAAGTGATTTTTTGTTAGCTTGAAACCAAACAGTGGTAGTGGAAAACCCGTTATTCAACTTCGTGTATAATTGGTCATTTTCTTTTCTGAGACTTTGTCTTCGGTCATCCAGTGACTCTCGGTAAGGAGGTGGTGTGTGAGTCATTCGACAGTGCGCTACCTTTCATCTGATGAGAATCCAGACTATATTCCTGCGTCTTGAATAGTGGTTCTCAAGGCATTATGTGCGTCAGAGCGACTAAAATTAAGTATCCCCCAAAAATATTCTAAATAATAGATTGATAATTTTTTATATTCTGATAAGAGTACCGGCGTAACATACCGAATAAATCTACAACAACATTGCGAATGAGAATAGGAACAGAATGACGTTAATATTTTCATATCTTGCGAGGTATTTACAAGAATAATTGGACAAAAACTGGAAAATACTGTTCTTACGGAAATGACAACCGCATCACGTGACCCNTGCGAATGAGAATAGGAACAGAATGACGTTAATATTTTCATATCTTGCGAGGTATTTACAAGAATAATTGGACAAAAACTGGAAAATACTGTTCTTACGGAAATGACAACCGCATCACGTGACCCTCGACAAAGAAAGAGTCAAACGACAATCTACATTTATTATCTAGTTTAAAAATTACAAAGTAATTGTTCTCATCCAATGTAACAAAAATGAGTAGAATTAATTATTAATTAATAAGAACTACTTCGGTGAATATTTCCAAGTTCCGTGAATAGTCTGCAATTTGACTTCAGTCATATAATACTTTAATTGCTAATACATTCCACAAAAAAAGAAAGATATTTTTTAATGTACAGATTACTATTTGTGTTGGCTATTCGGGAGTCGCAGCGTCGATATTTTCTTCCGGACCTCGAATATGTTAATTGAATTGATAATATAATCTAACACATCACGTATTGGCTCATTATTCTACTTTGTCGTCTACTAATTGAAACTGGGGCTAATTCAAAGTGCCCCTCCTCCTAAATTTCTTATTATTCTCATAAATAGAAATACGAAAATCCATTTTGAGAGTAGATCGAAGAATATATGTTAATTTGATGATCTAAATATGAGATCCTAGGATTTACTTACACGTTATTCTCGAATATGGACATACCTTCCACGTTGGCAAATGTATTGGACTTTTGGTTTGCGTATAACGAGCTTCTAATATCATGGTTCTGAAACGTCTTTTTGATCTGACACAGAAATGGCGTCTTAAAAATATTTCTATGATTGAAAATTAAATAGGTTTACTTTTGAGATAGAATTATTGGGTTGAAAGTCTGAATAACTCAGGCCAAGAGATGGACTTGAAGTTACAATTGAAACTTGAAATAAGAACCAACAACACAGGTTCTGGTCACCAAAGTTCGCTGAGAAACTTCAAAATGAAATTTGTACGCTGATATAAATCATGACTTGAACAATCTCTCCTACCAAAAAAAATTATGGTAGATGAAAGCGAATGTATTAGGTGAAAATATGTATTAGGTGAAAAAATCCCCCGACATTCCTTCCCCCTCAACAAGGCTTCCTGTACTGGAAATACTACGAACCTACTGATCTATTCCTCATCTTGTGTTTCAAATCATTAGACCGTCAATCATAAGTGATTATTCACTATCCATCATTGATCGCATTCCCTACTTCTAAGTAAATTCACTCTAGTGAAGCGTTATTCATTAATACTGGTTTTGTACATCGTTAATTGTGTCTTCCTACGTTATCATAGACGATGGTAAACTAAAAACGATAGAACAACTTCACCGGATTGCGCTTGGTGCCGACAGAAAAGAAAGGCTTTCCACTTAGCCTTGTCGTCCATGTGCCACGCCCAGGGCGTGGCCAAATGCGTACAGAGGCCTTCTTCTCGTCTCAATGTGCTTTAGGTATCGTTCACTTTCAAAAAGGAAACGGGAAGATTTTCATCCGGAGGGAAGGAAATGGATGCGTAGCGCAGACATGTACGGTGAAATGAGTCCAGAATTAAGATCATTCTCCGAACAGAATCACCATAATTATTTCCCTGCAATTCTATACAGAATGATTCCTGGCGGACTGAAGCAAAGTTCGGTAGCAACAGAATTGATCATAGACAAGAAGTGTGCTCGTTCACGATCGACTTCCAATGCTTTTTTTTGTTTCAAGAGATAGGTGAAGTGTGGTCGACGCCATCATATGGAGTATATATTTGTCTCGTATAGGGCCTATATCTTCGTGTGAACGGAATTCACGCGTTGGAATGAACATTTCTTCGTGTTGCGTGTCACAATCAAACAGTGATAGACGTTCCCAAACTGCGCTCTCCAAAACATACCATCATGCTTCGTATGAATTAACGAACAGAAAATACAATTTTCAATTATTTCAAATTGTATTCCGTCTGTACGTGACAACTTTCGGTCAGGAGAAAATGGCGACAAGCCGGGAATCGAACCCGGGACCTCTTTTTTAAACGCAGGGGTGTTTACCAATGCACCACCCGTTCTCCTTCCACGAACTGTACACCATTTCCACCCAGACTTAAACCTGGGATGACCTGAGACACATCCCCCCACGGGAGATAATGAACCAGCCATTATTCACCTGACCGAAAGTTGTCATATATCTTCTCCACGTGTAGGGTACACGGAAGAAATAAATGCATATGTCTAGATATAGTCCTGAACACTTCAGTTGTAAATCCTAGGTGAAAATAGTGGATATTTTGTATGAAATTTACCACTCATCGACACCTAAATGGAAAAGGTAAATGTTTAACTGACTAAAAGTAAATTAGTTTTTTGTCCTCCACGTGATCATACGCAGTTTGTAACTGCGTTTTTAATTTAATTAATTTAATTAATTTAATTTAGTAACCTATTTCTCATAACACGTGCTCCACTATCCGAAGACGTCGGTAGCACTATGAAATGCAATATTCAGACAGCATCATCAGCACAAATTGTATTAACAAAACATTTAGAAAAATTCAATAAAAACATAGATTAAACAGTATAAATTGTAATTAAAAAAATATTACTTTATTTGATTCACTACCGTAGTATGATGATGTTGATATGATCAATGAAAAAGTTCTAACGTTAAAGGTGGCTGTTATACGAAATTCGAAAATTGCTTCTTTGTGAATGTTGATACTGTATAAACCCGAATCCTGATCACGCTCGACGCGTTATGCACTTTGGACGTGTACACCCCTGCATTTCCAAAGCAGTGAAACTATTCACCCCGGAAGCCACTTCTTTTATTAGCGGTATTTGAAAATGGAAAATGCAGCGTGCTATTGGAGCTTACCTACATGGAGCGATAGGAGGTAGGAGTTGGGTGGAATGCTAATGTTAGTAGGTGGGCCGCTTAGTTAGGTTTACCAAACCGTGACCCAGGAGGAGGTGTTAGTAATAGAGTTAGTGATCCTAGGAGTAGTAGCAGGGTTTACTTTTCAGTAGTCACAGTTCATATGAACCGGGACATTCATGTGAAAATCTACAAATTTTTTTCTGTCGAGGAATTGAACCCGGTATGAGCAAGAATGAGTTACCACCGGAGGGGCTAGCAGTTTACCTGCCCCGATCGAAACCCGTGTTCCCGTATTCGGTCGACCGAGTCGCAGTCGATGGCGTGGGGGTGGGAGAGTGCGGAACGCGTGGGCGCCGTCGGGGCCACGGCGCAGGTGGAGGGTGCAAAGCCACCTGTTGGGGTGACGCTGACGGTGTTCCCTTCGCGCCTCCGGTCAGTGCGCTCGCCGCCTCTGACTTCGTCTCCACGCGGCTCCGTCGCGACGCCCGTCCTCACTCAGCTGTCACTGACGCTTCGGGGCCACCAAACGAAGGTAGTAGATATTTCATTTTCTTGTATACCTTTCGTCGAGTTTCAGGTCACGAGGCCTGCTCTTCCACCTAACCGTTGGACTTGGGTAAGGGAATTGGAAAGGAGAGATGTTAGGTTGCCAGGAAACTTATTGTACCGAACCGACATTTCTCTGGAGTAGGCGAGGGAAACTCCAGCTGAAAACCTCACTTAGTTCGACTGAGCAGGGTTTCAACCCACACTCTACCGCTCAGCCAATGGGATCGTGGAAGCTACCACTAAACCACCGCTTTTGGTAGATACTCCAGTGCACTTGATTTGGCGTGATTGATATCAGCGTGATTCTCACATTTGGAGGAGAATGAATGGGCGAGCGGTGGGGTGTGTAAAATTAATTTTCTACTTTCCGATATTTCTGACATTTTGCATTTGTGTATTTAATTTTGCATTTGTGCTTATAATTTAGATGTTCACTTCCGCTATTTTATATTGGCAGATTAAGATTTGTGACTCATTTGAACAAAAAATATTAAATATTTGTAGAAAATAATATCAATATTTTAAATTCACTCACACATGTCAGCACACTCGATAGATATTTCTTTTTTAATCGTTATGTGCAAATTTTGTATTCCTGAACATCAATGGAAATTTGAATTTTGCTACTATACGGGGAGTACTGGCGAGATAGACGCCATCCATTCCTGTAAAAAAATATCCACTTCCTGAGCCGAGTAATTGAATTATTATTTCAGTGATCTCCCATTATCAAACGAAACATATATTACGACATACGCATTCCTTTGACGAGTCGTCTGAAAAATGTGGGTAGAAATTTTTTTCGTAATTATCTTCCATGAAACTGCACCGGTACAATGAGGTAAGTTTACTTTTCTGTAAGACCTCTATGAATTTTGTATAAATTGCAATGAAAAGACATTGATGTAAATATTGCATGGGATTCGTTGAATAAATATCGGTATTTTAACAATTAATTAACTTTTTCTACATTTTTATAATGTCACATTTCTCTCTCGTGTGACATCTCGATATAAGTTATCCGCACTTAAATTCATATATTAACACAACGCACTTTTCATATATTACCACACAATATTTTTTTAGCAAAAACTACCAGTAGAATTTTATGGTGAAATGATTTCTTTCATTGGGGTAAGAGTGAGTCTGTGCAATCAAGTTTTATCCACGACCGGGAATTCAATACGGCAATGAAAAATTTACTTCTTAGCCCCTAGTTTTGTATATTTCGAGCCTTATCGATCCCTGGGAGAATTTCGCTAGAACTGCTGGTCATGCGTTGTCGCCCGCTTCTCGCATTGATTGCCTCTGTGAATGTTGTCCTTAGAATTGTTCAGAGATCGATTTCCGATAACTTCCTCTTTCTCTCGAACTCACGGAATGACCATGTTTGCGGAATACATTGTTTATTTTAACTGTTTATCTCTTCTTTTACAGTAAAGTATCTCGTTGAAAATGCGTTTTAGTTATAGTAAAAATAATACAGACAAGGCATAGCACATGAGATGCAGTTTATTATTTTATGTTTATTGGATGACTGTGTTGAAGTGGGGTTGTAAGAGACACCCGTCTAGCACCCAAAGGGTGTAAAAAAATCTGAATTAAGTGTGGCAATGAGAAATATGACAGTTTACTTGAATAAAAGTAGTCCACTCTTTCGAATTATTCTCTATACTTGGGTTGGAGGAAAATATAGTACTTACATTAAAATAATTGTAAAGTTATTTGTTAGTACACTATATTTTGTCAAATATTTCGTATGCAAACATGACTTTCATCAAGTCAGCGTGTAGGACTGCAACACGCGAAAGAAGTTATTGCGATTTAAAATTTCAGAATTTAGACACGCACGAGATATTTTCGCAAAAAAATTATGTAATCAAACTGTGATCGTTAGGGGATCAGCGAAGTACCTCTAAGAAAACTACACCAAAACCTTCAAGAAAGAGAAATTATTGAAAAATAGTGAGTTCTAATATTGCGGAAATTGGATTGCCAATATGAAAGCTAAAAGTGCACATAATCTACTGAACGATGTAATCTCGAATTAAGACTAATGTTTGGGTGTTTTAATCTAGTAATCAGAATTTATACCATTCGATAGATACTTATCTAACTTGGTGATGATGTGTGAAACTGTATAGATCTACGTTCTCAACCGGTGATCGCGAGCCCGCTGGGGCTCTTTTAAATATTATCTGGTGCCTCAAGCGAGGGAAATGTGCTCGCGAGAATCTTTGAGTTCTTTTTCTAAAATTCACGTGTAAGAATAATTGTTAGCACACCATAGAGCGTTATTTTCATAGGAGTAAACCGTAGCATCTAACGCAAGAATATTTCAAATGGACGATTTGGAATAGCAACTCAAGTATCAACAAAATGTATCTTTCATAGCAATAACATAAACATGTATATAACGGAAGTTTCTGTACGTGTGTCAAAAACGTACCAAGCACCGCCTGCCATTTTGTAGAGACGAGTTTGCGAGAGAATGTACAGTTTCGTCTGAGACTATTCTGGCGGAGAATTTTCCTGAGTACGGAAGTGTTCTCATTAATGCTGTAAAAAATTAATCCCTCAGTAAAGACACGGATGTAAAGCGCTTTGATGTTATTGTAGCTCAAATGAAGGTAAAACTACTGAACTTATTTGAATGTTGTTGTTGTTGTTTTTCTCTTGCTATTGACGAACCTATAGATATTGCGTCTATTCCGTAGTTGATGTGTTTTGTGTGGTTTCTTCCCAAGGAGCTATAGATAATTTAATAGGGGGATAATAAACTAAGTTACTCTCCGGAAACAAGCAAGGGACCATCCCATCAATTCCGATCAACGGCCGTAGGGCAGTGGCGGATTTAATAGACATACATTTTTCGAAAATAAAATACGTAGTTTTCAATTTATTATTCCAAAATGAATCGTAGATATAATGTGTAGTGAACACTCGAGATTAATAATAACAAACTTATTAAATGACATTCCGGCCTATGGAAAACCAGTTTATTTACAAACATTTATTTATGAGACATGTTTATTTTTCATGGTGATTGGATATTTGATAATATATATGCAGGTGGTTCTCGCTGTATGAAAAAGGTTGAGAGCGTCTGTCTAGACAATTTTTACTCGTAACCCGCAAAGGGAAATTCACGTGAAAGCACTCTGCGGGTTATGACACTTCATTGATTTTGGACGTAAACATGTGAGGAGTAGTGGTGAGAGGTCAGTTTTATGTTAATATCAACATATACTAGATGAACTCACCGGAGTTATCTATTTACAGAGTGTCCCAGGACGTAAAAAATTGGAGGGAAGATGTACAATGGTGAATCTATGGGGGAGGGGGCTATAACCCCCCCCTCCCACCAATTGGACCTGAACTTTCAACAGACAAAATTGAAATTGATAATATGTTTTCTTACCCTTTAATATGTATTTGCCATTGGAAACAATAAATTTGGCCAGTATTTAATGAAGTGTTAATTATCTATTTGATGAATTGATGTATTATATTAAAATACTAAATCGTTATAATATTTATAATAATATTTACAATTATAATTAAAATAATATTTATAAAATTTAACCCTTGCCTTGATTACGGTCTAGATCCGCTACTGATGAGAGTACATCTATAGGAACGAAAAATCTTAAAGGTACACAGCTACGGAAATGTCTCCCGGAAGTGTTCAAAGTTCTGCTCATTAGCACCGACATAGATCTCGCACCGACTTCTTGAGGATTCGTTAGGTTCCAAATAGAATACACCCGCCAATACTTAAGCGTCGGTGTAACGCCTGTAACGCTGTTAGCGGGCAAAACTTTGAACATTGTTGTAATTTGTTGTTAAGTTTTAAATACCTATAAGACTTTCTCGATTCCCATAATACTCGCATTTTTGCGTTATGTCCTTCCTCGGTGTCGTTTTATCCTATACGGAGTACATTTCCGGACATGTGTACCTTAACATTTTCTTATCCCTATTGATGTGTTTTCTCATCCCTCCAATTTTTCCCACGGAGTTCTGGAACATTCTGTATAATGGATGTATTAAAGCCCAATTAATACATTCTGGCACATGAAATATTTAAAATATATGTTATGGTAGTGAGCGGCAGATTTCTTGCATTGGGGATCTTCCTTCTAGATCCTTACGAAATAAAATAAGTTTGCGACATAACTAACTATACGAAGACGTAGTAATCTGTTGTTATTTGGAAAATAATTATTTAGGAAAATCTGAGATATTAATGAAGAAAATGATCTAAGTGAAATTAATCTCAATTACAAATATCGGACGACGTTAGTACCAAAGCTCCATATTATCAAGAAAATTAAGGTAAGCTTCTGTCCTGTTCACGTGTTTCGAATATTATTTATTCTGCTTAGAAATATAAAATACTAGCCCGANGTGTTTCGAATATTATTTATTCTGCTTAGAAATATAAAATACTAGCCCGAAAAAGAGCGTTCACAAAAAGTTGTAACTACAAGTTAGCTGAGTACTGTTCGTGCAATCAGAGGTATTTTAACTTCTATATTACCAATCGAAATCTCCGAATAATGTGCCTTTTTCCTGGCAAGATTGTTCCTGTTTGAACGGAATTAATTATTTCACCTCAAAATATTAATGACCATGAATCTTATAATATTCTAATTCTTAAAAGAACCTCTTATGTACCTTGAAAGCCTCGGGCTATACTAGATCCAGAAAGATTCATAAATAAAATGTTTGATAAGATACGCAGTAATATTGATGCATTGTGAGATTTAATCAAATTGATAACTGGTTATTGTTTTATACGCTATTTAAAAATTAAGCATTAATTGTTGGAACAAATAATAGAAAACAAACAGCTATAAAATGTAAGACATTTTGACAAATTGTTGAAGATACAAAATACTACGAAGAGGCGGTATTTTCCTGATCATTTCGCGGATCCTGTTTCTCAAAATAAACTATAATTTATGTTGTCTTCAGGAACGTTTCACGTTCTTAGAGCTTCTAGCTACGGAAGTATTCTCCGGCATGGCTGATTGTCATAAGATAAGAGCATCGTCGAAGAGTTTTGCTACAGCAGAAGCTAAACTAGCGTCTCTGGTAGCTCAGGGCTAGCACGCTTGCTTGCCACTTTGTTACTCCGGGTTCTATTCCCGGTGGGGCGAGAAAAAATTAGTCTTCCACTTCAATGTCCCAATTCACATTTGATGATCGAACCCTCCTTCTATCCACCTCTTACTACTCGTATTTTCAATAACTTACTAACTACTACTTCACGTGGGCCAAGTTGATGGTAAACCTAACTAACAGGCCCACCTGATAATAAGAGCCTCTACCACCCACCTCCTATCGACCCATGTAGATGAAACATTATCAACACGTTATATTTCCCATTTAAAAATACTACAAAACAACCCTCTTTTGCGTACTAACTTTTCGCTGTATCTTAAAAGCGGTGCGACGTACCGGAATGCGATTTAGCAATCTGTACGCAGAATTTACTGGCATATGCTACTATGCATATTTTCAAAATTTTTAATATTAAGAAACCGTAAGTGTAGATGAAGTCAGAATGAGTTGTCCAAAAATAGGCTTCTATTCCCAAAGCATATCATATCTCAAGTTTGGTTTGGATACATCAATTTGTTCGTGAGTTATCGGGGGAACAAAATTACATACGCAGAGGCGGATCTAGACCGTAATCAAGGGGGGGAGCTAACCGGGGAGCATTTCTGTTTAACAATTATGGTTTTACAACATAAATTTTATAAATATTACCTTTAAACAAAGTGCCTCAAATAAATAACTAACAATCTGGTATTATTAATAACAATAAAAATTGTATTGTTAATAATAACAGTTATAACTAATAAAAATTATTAATCTGGTAACATTTTTAAAGGTATACAATTAAAAGGGAGAGCTATAACCCCCATGCCCTCCCTTAGATACGCCACTGCACATACGACATTGGACATCTCCAAAATTTGAAAATAGACTCTCCTGAAGCGAATTTGCAAAGAACCGATGAAATCTCAAAATTATTTTATCGACCGTTTACAATACTTTCCTTACACTGTGTAATTGGAAAGAGAAAAGATAATGGGAGGTCAATATAGTTATGAAATGAACGGTTAATTGAGTTTCTTTGTACTAGGTATATACAGAGGTACGGACGAAGTTCCAACACGTAGCTACTGATTAACTTTCCACGGTGCATCCATAATTGCGCTATTGTGAATTCCATAACCCTACCTAAATACGGGCTGTCAACTCTTACGAGGATTATTAAAAGTAAACACGGAAAAAAGACGCTTCGGTACTCGTTTTGGTAATTAACGTTCAAAAGTCGACAATTATTGCTAGTAATCAGTTATGTCGTTTCAAACCTATTAATGACTCATTACTCCATTCCCATTTGTTCGAGATGGAGACTGTGAATCAAAAATATTTAATCTCGTCTGTGTATAGAAAGTAGAGAGAAAGAAATAAAATAGTGAAATGAGAAAT
The DNA here is from genome assembly GCA_002313205.1 of Laupala kohalensis. Classification (NCBI taxonomy): domain Eukaryota; kingdom Metazoa; phylum Arthropoda; class Insecta; order Orthoptera; family Trigonidiidae; genus Laupala; species Laupala kohalensis. Next base: position 255,505 of record NNCF01129454.1, read on the forward strand.
AAATATGTTCAGTGCTACTCACATTACAGCTCCCAATACCTCAGCGTTCTATCAGAAATGTCACTAGTAACCTCCACGGACAAGATGTCACAGCAAAACATGCAGCAATATGTTCACATCCTTTACAACAATACATGTGTATTGCAAGCGTCAAGGAAAATTTGTTATCGAACAACTGAAAATCGTTGAACAAAGAAGAGTCGAAATATTTTAAAGTGTTTTGATCGAAAGAATCTTTATTACTGAAACAAAGCGAACAGCATTGATGCACATTAAATAATACTAAATGTTACGGTAATTTTCTTAAAAATTATTCCCGTGACGCTATTAGCATTTGTAATGTTACGACTGTTCTACAGCATTATTAGGATTCATTTCAATTATATCTTTAAGAGTCTTCAAAATAATTGCATCACGGAAACAAAAACAGTATTGACCATACTTGCTTATTTTTGATTTAATACAAACAGCGAAGAAAAACATGTTCGTCCACATTGTTCTATCATGATGTATCGAATTACATATTGGTATTTCCGCTCGAATAAGAAATTACGTGTACTCGAGTTCTTTTTTGATAGGAATATGACCGCAAGGAACAACTTGAAAGCTCGATACACCAAAATTTAACCTATTTTATTCTAGTTTTATGAAATTCTATTTCATTCTAGTTAATTTATTCTAGTTAAAGTCTATTTTATTCTAGTTAATTTATCGTCACCGGTAAAATTTCTAATATCCGTAGAAAAAATGTAATTTTTTATTATTCTCAGGGAAAAGCGTATATATATATATATATATATATATATATATATATATATATATATATATATATTTATATATNGAAGAGCTGCATAGGTTTCCTAAAATACGTTGCCCAGAGGCCAATGTTGCAGAACGCAATTTAAAAGCTTCATTGAAAAGAAAGATACCATTTTAATTGGATTTAAACAATCACACCTTTGAACCGGATTGGATCAGTCACGCATTTGCAGGCAAGGGTTCAGTACAGTATTTTATAAAAATCCAGTATTTTGCAAAGATGCGAGAATGCGCTGTGAACTATAATTTTAACCGGAAAAAGTAGCTTGTACAGGTAATTTTAGTAAACATATTTAAAATTATTTACTTTAGAGTTATTTTTTAGTCGAATTTAGAATTATTTTAATAGTAATAATAATATTTATAGTAATAATAATAATTTGACTTTATTCTGTGGCGAGGCTCAGGTCATCAGTCGTGCTTTTCCGCCTGACCACTATTTATACACATACAATACATACAACATACATTTACAATAATATAAAATAATAAAACAAACATACATGAATAATTATTACTAAAATTGGAGGATAAATTCTACCTTAGTTACGATGTCCAAATAGTTACGATTTATGAACTATAACTTCCGAATAATCTATAAACTGATAATATTACGTACTTGAGAACTAACTTTTTTGTGTTTATTCTTAAATTCAGATTTGTTGATATTCTCATACGTAGCTAACTTAGTATTCTCATATTTTCAATCCGCCTCTGCCTCAGGGCCCTTGATCGGTATTGATGGGATGGTCCCTTGCTTGCTTCCGGAGAGAAAATTAATTTATTGTCCTTCACGTGGTCATACGCAGTTTGCAACTGCTTTTATGACAATAATTTTTATTTATTTATTAAGGTGGTCTTTTAAAGTAAACAATTTTGCTTCTGTAGCCTGTTGGAAGCTGAAAATTACTTGTATTGCAAGTTTTACTATGCTTAGAATGGAAACTCAATTTCCATTATTTCTTTCCTTTTTATCTTGTAATGTAAAACAAAATCTTTTCAGAAGGGTATAAGTTCAACTTAAATATTGGGTTGCACATTTTAAGAACAATTTCTACGAACAAACTTTTACTGACTACCATTTACTTTTTGTTATACTAATTTCAACACATAAAAATCGTCACTAATCTCATGAGGTAATTGTAATTATTTTTACAGATTTTACAAAAATTTTTCTTGAAATAAAAAATTGGCCAGTGATAATGTGTTGAAGTATGATAATCTGGAGAAGTAATCAAGTTATGTAAAGTTGACAATAGTTTTACACGCGTCAGAAAAAAATGTTAATGTGACCGGTACCCACGCTCTCGAAACACATGATTTGAAAGTCACATATTCAAATTTGTCAACTTAACAGCATGATAGATGTAATTTCAAAGTTCGAATTGCAACTAAACGAATCATGAGCTTTCTTCGATTGGGGTTTCCAGTGCTATTAAATGATCGAGTCGAACAAATTTTGAACATTTATCTGTTATTACGTTGCTTCATAAATTTATTTTTTCTTGGCATAACAGAGAGTTATAGCAACGCTTTTAGAAATTTATTTGAACAGTATTTTAAAGATCAGTGTTCACTCTTACATAACAGCGCACCTAACAAAGGAAACTTAACTTTTCTTACTTAAAACCTGTAAGAATCGTGCATCACAGAATATCCCCTATATTTGATACACATTGCCGAATTAATTAGCAAAAATTCACGAAAATATCTAGTTTTTTATTAAATGAAAAAGTGAATGTCCTCTTTGCTTCCATATGGGGGTGAACTTTGTCGAAGCCTGTGGAATGTAAAAATTGAACTTTTAAAACTTATTAAAATTGTATTACGTAAAAATTTCGTCAAATATTATACAAAACGAGAAACAAGTCCTGGAAGTGGTTACTTTCTTAGCATAATAGTTAAAACATTGAAGATAGGCTCACACGTGCGACTATCGCAGACCTAGCCACATATCGCATGTTGGTCGTCAAACGTCATAGTGTATCTACCTCACGTGGAAATGCGATTCGGGGTACTAGCAATTTTCCTCCATGCGCTATTGGTATCACTGATTGAGTGCATCCTAATGCTGCAGAGTGGTCTGAATATCAACATTTACGTGGCCGAGAGCAATTCTATTTAACACATGAAATATTTTTCGAGAAAGTAGATAATGCGGGATTTCATAATATTTCAAGTGAAATAGTGAAATGTTTCAAGTCAAATGCAATAAGTAAAATAATTCATGTAAAATACCTTTGGCATTTCAATACTCAAATTGTAATCTCAAAACATAAGTGAATATATGTTATACTGTTAATTTATTTTATAAAAATACTTTATTGACCTTCATATAATATGAGGTAGAAATGAAAGTATTTGCATCAATTTCCATATATTTTAATCTATGAACAATTATTTTTCGTTGTTTATCTCAAATAGCTCTCAATACATAAACATTATATGCGCAAGAAAAAGTTGTTTTCGAATGCGTGAGGATTCAAAAATTCTTTTTAAAATGATCAATTATTATCTCAGGAGAATTAATTACATTTATCGCATTTTAAACAGAATATTGCACTGTTTTAAATCTCACGCTATCTAGGTTCGTTTTAAGATATTAGAATCGAAATTACAGCTCCAAAAATAAAGTTTTGGTGCGTGATTTACTTTTTCAGACCTTTTTACGCGGCGTAGCTCAGTACCACAGACTCAAGCTTCGCTCAAGAACTGTGCAAAAGGTACGCTGACCCAATAATCTGCGGGTAGAGCAGCGATTCTCAAACTTCTTAGCTCCGCGATGCCCCGAATAGTAAATATAAATAAAACTAATATTTTTTATTGTTCTATTTGTAAATGTGAAATGTAGCGTGCTACCAAAGCGTATCTACATGGAGTGATAGGAGTTGAGTGGTAGGTCATTGTTAGTAGATGGGTCGCTTAGCTGGGTTTACCAAAACTTGCCCCACGTTAGTAGAAGTAGTTAGTAATAGTTAGAGTTATTGATACTAGGAGGAGCTGGATAGAGGAAGGAATCTTTGCTTTTCAGTAATCACAGCTATATGAACTGGGATTTTAATGTGAAGAAGTACAATTTTTTTGCCCCCTTCGGGAATAGAACCCGGGACGACTCGGTGATGAGCGACAATACTACCACCTGAGCCACGGGTGGGACTACTAATATTTCGCGACCCCCACCCACCGAAAGAAATAATAACCATTAGCCTTACTATTACTAATTGGATTTAGACTGTAAATGTAAAATATAATATATAATATTAAATAATATTAAATAATCACGACCAGCTCATCGAAATGTTTGCCGACAAAACACTACAAGTGCAATTTTCATCTGAAGATTTTAATACGTTTTGACTTGCTCGTCGAAATGAATATGGCAATTTAGTCATAGAAACATTGAAAATATTAATGCCTTTCGCCACGTCGTATCTCTGTGAAAAGGGATTTTTGTCTGTGGTTGCTCTAAAAACGAAATACAGGAATCGTCTTATCACTTGAAGACAATTTGCTTTTGTGTGTTGTAACAATGAGGAGCGTATGAGTATCTATGAGACCACCTCAGAGGTCTTTGGGTCTCGCAAGTTGAATGTTGATGGTAGACTGGTCCGGGAAGCAAACAGGATGGCGCAGTTGGTAAACGCATGAGCGCGTTGAGCGCATGGTCCCGAGTTTGAATCTCTGTCTCGTCTCCCATCATAACATGATTCATCATAAACTGATTAATTTGCTTTTGTGTGTTTCTAATGTAGATCCACGTATGGAAATTTTTTAAAATGAAAAACAAATGCAACCATCACATTAATTTCTTTTCTTTAGGTGTGTACTTATTGCAAGTAAAATGTTTATAAAAATGATTTTTTTTTTCATAAAATGATTTCATTATTGTTTAGGTGGTTGAGGGTATTTCCCCTTTAATATCACTGCGACCCCCAGATTGAGTAGGGGATAGAGGAACTACATGTTTGCAATCCGTGCTATCCCTAAAAAATTTTCAAACAGAATTAATAGAACTTGTTTACAAGCGATATAACTAGTTTTTTTTTGTGTGTGAGAGGAATATTTTAGAACATTGTAATTACCGTTTCTGCCAACTGTTCTCTCGTGCCGTCTGAGGAGCGTTATTGTGATTTATTTTCGCACAAGCAAACTCGAACATTGGCCAGAAGAGCTACAACTGATAAGTGACGCAACTTTAATTAAGCTCTCGCGGAGTAGAGAGACTCGTGAGTTATTTACAAACGCCTTTCAACACGGAGCTTTCAGTATGTTCACGGAACATGCAATACTTTGTATTTTTTTTCGAGATAATGTCGATATAGCATGATTCAAGAATGTTGCGCTTCGCAAGTTACCCTAATTTGTTTGGAGTTGAGTGTGTAGTGTGATTGGAGGTATGGATGGATATAATGGAATGACGATGTAGTTGGTGGAATAGAATTTAATACCTGTAAATGCGCTGAGGAAGAAAACAATTTTTTCTAAACGTCGGCAAATACAAATTAATGTTATTTTAAGACTTAAACTCGTCAATTCTTTGTGTGTGTGTGTGTAATAATTATATGGATATTTATTTTACTGGCAAAATAGAAGTTGAATATTTAGCTTTATCGATACGAATAAGTCATTAAAATTCATATACATATGTAAGTTCTACAAGTTATGATTATGTATTTTGTGATATATTATGATGTATTTCTATTATAAATCTCCATCTTGGCACGTATTGGATATTCTAGTTACTGGGAGCGTAGGAAACTTAAAGATGTTGTTTAAAGTGGTATGTAAATACTTAATTGGCTTCACATATTAAGAAAAACCCTATTAAAAAAAAATCTAATAGAGATGATAATTTTAAGGAGTTTATGTTGATTTAGTTGAGCCGGCATTTCATGTTTTCTGATTTATCAAGTTTTCATCGTCAGTAAGCGAATGATTTTCATTTCTTTATAATAGACGCGTGGATAAAACACGATCAATTTGTATATGCTAGTATGATTGCAGGAGGCCGAGGCTGTCGGATACGATTGCTCCGTTCTTGGTCTCCGTTGCTCTTCGGTTCTGCAACCTATTCATCTGTGCGTAGTATGTGGCGACTCCCCCCCCCCCCC
>NNCF01129454.1:261453-274869 GCA_002313205.1 Laupala kohalensis
ACAGCCCCTAAAGAGTAACCTCAACGCTGTTCCTTGTGAGTTTGGCTCCTGGCCTACGAATGTGGGTTACGACCGATTGACGTCACGCGCACGACCTCTGCCTACGTAATATGTGATCAACTCTTGTTTTGTTTTTACTCACGTGTTACTAGCGGTTTCCCCATCTTCTCCGAGTTCGTTCACTGCGTCGACGGGATGAAGGCGAAAGTGAGGGTCAGTTATTTTGGATTCTTACGCTGCGGAATTCTTACGATGAGTGCATCAAATAAAAATGTTTTAATTTCTAAATAATAACGACCTTCTAGTGGACATGAAATATTTATTCTTTATTAAATCACTACCTTTCAGCCCGGGTTTGTATCAACCAGGAGGGTTGAATTATGTATAAATATATTTCCAAGCAACACGACAAAACATTTAATATTTCTACTACTATTAACGTCCATTACGTAATATAATGAAATAATTAAATAATAACTTACGATCTTTAATGGATGAATAATATTTTTAGTTTTTGTGAAGAGCTCACATCGTTTCGACTTGGATTAAAGTCGTTGTCAGGAGATCAAGTAATAAAAAATTATAACAATAAACATAACAACAGGACAAATGAACATTATGTTAACAAAATATGTTTACAAAAAGACAGAAACACAAACATGTTATAATATTTTAAATGATAGTTTGAACCATTCTCTATACAGTGTCGATGAATTTTCATACCCTCACGACGAAAATTTTTTAATTCCTTGACTTTAAATTACTGTGAACTTATATGGAGAAACTTTCGCGGGCTCGTGTCTTTTTTATATTCTGGCAAAAGTACCGACTTCACACAGCGAGAAAACCTACTAAAACATAGCAAACGGATATAGGAACGCAATGACGTTAAGATTTTCATACCTTATGGGACATTTACAAGAACAATTCACAAAAAAACTGGGGAAAATACTGTTCTGACGGAAATGGCAGACGCATCACCTGATTGAAGACAATGTGACCCTTGTAAAAGAAGGAATCAAACGACAGTCTAAATTAATTATCAAGTTTTAAAATCACAAAATAATTTTCCTCATCCAATATTTCAAAAAATCACTAGAATGAATTATTAATTAATAAGAACTACTTTGATGAATATTTCCAAGTTTTGTGAATAGTCTGCAACTTGACTTCAGTTAACGTGATTCACATAATACTTTAAGTCAGTTAATAAAAGTTTGTTGCCTTGATTTTCAATAAAAGCAATTAACTCTTTTCTTGACGGAGGGTGGGGGGGATAGGTATTGGCTGGCAAGGCGAGTATTAGACGCACAGTTGAAGTTGCGCTACGAAGAGGATGCGCTGTTGAATGTTTGTATAAAATGAAAATATATTTTACTCGTGTCAAAAAGAAAATTTATCCTAATGTGATGAACTTGAATTTGTTTCTTTACATATCACAGTCAAACAAGGAACTAATTCGGTCCACAAGGAGAAGGGAATGACCTCTTTAAAAACTATCTTCCTCAAGGCCGCGACGCAGTAGAGAAGTCCTTTTTCGAAACTGAAACCAGACCGTTTCCACTAAACGAAGTGTTTTCGGTCTGATTGGGATATCAATTAATCAGTGGTTTTACACAAAACATTTAAATGTAGTATCATCCGAAACGCAATAGCATTCCTACGATTTATGAGGCCCGAGACGTGAGCAGTGGCGGATCTACATCGTAGTCAAGGGGTGGAGGCTAAGCGGGGAGGAACCTGGGGAGATATTCTGTTTGAAAAACCCTGGTTTTACAACAATTTTAAAAAAATATTATCTTTTAAATAAAATAGATAATTAATGATATTAAATATCAACAAAATTTATTAATTGTTTAAAGTAGCAAATAATTGAATTAGCGGTTGTATGTAATAAAAAGATCAGCTTTTACTTGTACTGTCGTAATAAAAATAAGTTCAATTTTTCGTTTCGATATTAATTTTGGCGACCCCATTTAGAGGATCCTTACAGGATGAGGCTCGGGTTGAGTTTAAACATTTCGTTTAGAACAGTAACTGCGTATGACGACGTGGAGGACAAGAAACTAATTTATTCTTTAGAAGCAAGCAAGGGACCATCCCGTCAATTCCGATCAAGTGCCTCAAGGCAGAGGAGGATTTAACACGTCAACACACTCCTAAAAATAATAATAGCTCGGTACGTGTCATAAAATTAACATAATACCAACAAATTTGAATTTAATGAAACAAAAAAGTTAATAAGAAGTACGTATTATTATCATCCAACTATCGATTATTCGGAAAGTATTGTTTATAAATCGTAACTATTAAATAACACTAAATTTGAAATTTATTATTTCAATAGATTCCGCTCCTAGGCAAGAGCCTAGCGAGGATTAAAAGTAGATGCCATTCTTTACGAAACGTCTTACTCGTAATGTTGTGAACGAAATGTCATTCGCTTGTGTTGTGTTACCCTTACATTACAAATGAGTATAACTACTCGGACAGTCACATCGGGGTTGACGACCTGATATCGACGGAATCTTGCATGATGCGAATTAGGTCAACGGACGCATCGACGGGCACCTACACTTCCTGTTCAAACAAATGTCTGGATCAATAGCGTTTTAGCGGTATTACATTCAATTTGGAATAAAATATTTACGAGCAGTTTATTTCTCAAGTCGAAAATATTGAGTCCATTATTTTTTAAGTTAATGCTTTTTCCATTTTTAATATTTCCCATTAATTATTTGCTGTTTTAAATTAATAAACGTTGATAAATATCACATATTGTGCAGGTTCCGTAAATCATTGCATGAAATGTCAGTAAATTTATATTTCACGATAAAGAGTACCTGTATATATATAAATTCATTGACTTACTCCCAACATTTAATGAACATGTCATGTTTTGTGTATTGAGTCGTGTGAAATGAATGAAGAAGTTTTAGTTAAAATTTTAGTTTTATTGTCCTCCACGGGCTCATACGCAGTTTGTTACTAATGTCCAAAAAAAATTTTTATTTATTAATTTAATGGTAACATTGAAACAACAGTGAGATTAATATAGAATGTTTTGAACTATAAATGAATGAGTTTAAAAAATGGATTAATAAAGAATTCATTCATTCATATTTAACATTCCCACAATTTTGTTGCTGTACTTAAAGAATTTTAACAAGAGTTTTGAAGTTAATTTTTAGGAGGGCACATATTGCACGTGCATATAGGTGATGCATATGGTATTTTTCCAGTATTTTGTGTGTTTTGGTTTTATTTTTTATGTCCCTCGAGACCAAATAAGTGATGGAAATATTGACGATCTAATATGGCATTTAATTTGCCGTTCCTCAAGGAATCACAAGTAAATAAATTTATTGTCAAAAAAGCAGTTACAAACTGCGTATGACCACGTGGAGGACAATGAACTAATTTACTCTCCGGAAGCTAGCAAGGGTCCATCCCATCAATTCCGATCAAAGGTGCTAAGGCAGAGGGGGATTGAAAAATTTCAGCACTTTACTCCTAACGATAAAAAAAAATTGTTCGACACGTGTTATAGTATTAACAAAATACCAATATATTTGTATTTAATAGAACACAAACAATATGTGTTGAATCAACGTGACCTATGATCTAATCTACTTCCAATATCGTGAACATATAGTATCGTCCTTAAGAATGTCCTTTCGTTCCTCTTCGATTCCATGTCTCAGTTCAATGTTCTCACGAACTCATTGAAGTCTACAAAATGCTTAACAGAGTTGTCGTAAAGAATGTCTTCTAATCTGTCGCAACCTTTACTCTACCCATCTCGATCTTTCGCCGCCGTCACCGCCTCCTGGATCACTCGCCTTCAGTCTCTGCAGAACGCGGGCGAAAGTGCGAGTAGCTTGGAGAGCCCCAGTGGCCTACAGTTCGCAATTCGGTCAGCTTTCGCTGTCGACAGCTTTGGCAACTGTTTGTACCCGTAAGTACCCTTAAACACTGGATAGATTTTTTAAAGTTATTTCTAAGAGCATTCTATTTGTGTTGCGCAATGATAGTAGATATAGATGTCTCATTTATATAATTAGCAGAGAGTTATTAAATGACATTTGAATCGTAATACTCAGCTGCGTTTAGATTGGTGCCAAACAGTGCTATGACTTGTGAACAGTTTAAACCGCAAAATAGGTACGTGATATTGCATTTAAAATGGAACTTCGTATGTAGTATTTCCCGACCCTGTTAAGAAAAGTTTTCCGTTAATATGGTAATTTACGTCAATATTCTGGAATTACTAATAATTTATTATACGTAATGTAACGTACTTATCTTTCGTGAAATATCCAAATGTCTATATCATCTTAGGATTTGAAGTTTTTATTTACGTGAAAGGTACAAGTTGATTTTTGTGTCGCCTGCAACTACCGTCCCCTCGAAATCTATTTGAATATTGCTCCGTACATCAATTTGTGCAATTGACACATTCTTATTACCCTGTGACAAGACTGAAACCTTCAAGAACTAAAGCTATTTACATTTTACAAATATCAAAGTGAGTAACAAGAAGTATTGAATTTTTGAGTTCCATGAATAGAATTTGAAATAATGCGCATTTCAATGTGAAATATGTACTTCTTATATGTATCTTTACATCTTCTCTTCTTTTACTGGAGTCTCCATTTATCGCGACCGGAAGCGGTAAAAACAAAAGAATGTCTCGAAAATCTAGAGTTCATAAAACCAAGAATATCTAAAAAATAATAATTTATGATTACTGGGGATTAAAAAGTTTACTTGATCACATGAAAGTCAATTAACCACGTTTTTTAAACATAATAAGGAAATCGATAAAATTTCTAATACTTCTAATAAAAATCATTGAAAAAATAGATTAAGAAATTAAATAAATAAATTTATGAATAAAAAATATAACAACAAATTTGATATTGAATATTTCATTGTTTTTAACGTAATTATAACATCGGTTGTCAAGTAGTACAGTTTAAATTTTTTTTGTGGGAATTTGTCAATATCTTTAAAAAGAATATTCTTTTACTAACAAAATAGTATGACCTAACTTTCTACTAATGGCTGTTAAGAGGAAGTTGAAAGAGAGACAGCAAGTTCGAAAGTAGGTTATCTCTGATAAGTTAAATCTACTTGCAGCTTTTCTCGAGCAATTTGTTTTATGATGTTTTAATGCTCTGTAAACCGTGTTGTATCAAACTGAAAAAGACAATTTGAGAGAACTAGACAAAGTTTTCTGAAATTCATAAAAATTGTGTAGTGTTATTGAATATTCTGAACTACTGAATCTGAAACTTTCACTGAAGTGTGACATAAAAACCTGTTATTGATCGTAAATGCCCTTAGAATTTTATGATGCCGTGATCCATAAATGATGTTTCTCAATCTCTCTTCTTTTCTCCCTTCCTTAGCTGTATGTGTATTTTCTTTGCGACTCTCCACATCTGTATAAGTATATCTATACTAATAAAAGATACATATTTGGAATGTTTGTTTCATGGAAATCGGCAAAAAATAATCAATGAAATTATTTCAAATTTCAAAGGACACTTCCCCCAGGGGATTTACATCTAGTAAGTACGTGTTTGGCAAACACGGGGCCCCGAGCTGAGTCTGGCATTGCTTCCACTTACTTGTGCTAGACTCCTTCCTTTCTCTTTTCTAACCTTCCTTGGTCACCTCTTGTTCTTTTCGATCCCGACGCTATTAGGGGCTAGGTTATCTTTCATTTTCCTCGTTGTAATGTTTTGATGTAATGATATATGTTTTGAGATATGTTTTGATATGTTGTAATTCAGGAGGGTTTTTAGTGGGTATGACTGAGTCATTCGGCGAGTCCCACACGTGGGGGGAGTCATGTTGACTCTCCCTAGTGCGTAACTTCATTTTCCCTACATGTACAAGTTTTAAGGGCTCCAATGACCTCGATGTTGACGAACCCTAAAGCCCCACAAAAAAATAAATAAATCAAAGGACACTTGTTAAGAGTTATAGCAATAAAAATGTGAAGTATGGTTAATAATGGTGAATTAAAAGAGCAGAAAAACTATAAAATTGACTGCTATCTCTAGATGAGAATCTTCTCTCGCATGACTATTGACTGTGAAACTTACTAACGTGTGCTCTAGAGTTCGATTGCGTTACGTGAGGCGGAAGGACAATCCACGGGACGTACAATCTACGAGTACGAATCGTTAAAGCGAACTTATATGAAGGCTGTGAAAAACATTTTCGAAAACATGAAGCAAAAGTGATACGAAAACTAAAGAATTCAAAAGTCTTAATTATGAGTATTTCTGTTCAATTCGTGTGTCTGGGTTTTGAAGTAATTCCTAATTACGTACATATTTGCATACAACACTGAAAATTGTACAATAATAAAACGAGGTTAAAAAACAAATCATCAATATCGATAAAAATATCTATAAAATACACACACAAACGGAATAAAATGCTTAGAAAATTATTACACATGGTTACAACTAGTAAGAAAGTAGATTTAAGAAATTAATTATCTACATGAGGATCATATATTCACATACGTTCACAAACACATTTTCGCTTACAAACAGTTACAGAAACACACTCGTACGTGTGAAACACGCTCAATACACACACATGTCATTACTCCTCCTATATCTTTAGCGTAAAAGTAATTACTGTAACATATATAAAATAATAAAATAAATTTATGTGTATTTTTGTAGATTTTCTTAGTGGTATTTAATTTTTGTAATCAACAAATAATTTAATAGAACGAAAGTAGAGAAATATGGAAACTAACATATGAATGTAGAATATTTTATAGGAAACCCCGGCAAAACTTGATGGGTAAAATGAGCTAAAAAATATACCTGTTGATATGCGATGGTTGAATGGTAGGCATAACTAAAATGTTTGTTTTTTGTGAATGTATAAATTTTTTATTCGCTTGAAGAGAGCGCATTTAAAACGTAGTGTTTTAAACAGAGTCGAATCAATTTTCTGAAAATTATGAATTTTGTGTTTTACTAAACTAAAGAAAGTAGTCGTAATTTCAACCATTTTTCTCTGGAAAAATTTCCTTTTTTCCAAACCAATTTTTTGACGGCAATGGTTTTGGTTTTGTTGAAACTTTGTTAAATTCTTTTTTCTAAGTGATCTCGATAGTTCAAAAAAGTGCGATGACTCGTTTTCAATCGAATACAAATTACGAAAAGCAAAACCTCTTGAGTAAAATTCCTCCGAGTCTACATCTGTTTCCAAGATACGTGGGAGAAAAACGGCACGCCTCAGCGTAAGGGACACGCGAAATTGAAGAATTGCGTTTCAAAACGTCCGTCCAATCGCAAAATACATCCTGATATCAGATCCTTTTACGCATGAGGAGTCGCAAAATGTTACCACAAAGCTTGGGTATTTCGTAAAGATATTTTTTCTCAACCCTAATATTTCATAAGTAGGTTTATATTGTACGTCTCTCCGTCACATGAGATTGGATTTAGACGCCTTTGTTACACCTACGAATGACCGAAAATAATTATTTAAATTGGGTATGTTGATACAATTCAGAACCCCTACAGTTCATCTAATTTTTCATGTTTAACAATGACTTTTTATAAAACATTTCTGTGGGTTAAGATTTTAAATTTGATTATCACCTAATTTCGTTTTCTCTGGTTAAATGTTTTCCTTTATGTTTTACACCTGTTTTTAGATAGTTCAATTTTTTTGATAAATCAATTATACTGAAGGAGGTTTTAGCTTCTGTTACGCAATGGCAGCGATTAGGTGGGGGGCGTTTCAAGGAAATATAAATATTTCATTTTAACCGTCTAAAACTGGTAATTATAAAAAAGTTACACCATGTCGTTGATGTGGTAATCACCAATTGCGTCTCCTTTGATTTACTTCATTATTTAAATCATAATTAGGGTAAATATGCGGAAAATGTCATGTTAAGGAAGTACTAGCAGAGGTAGCATTAAATCACAAAAATATTTTAAATTGGCGAAAATAAATAAATAGAGTAACATGTATTTATTGTGATTTCAACATGAGAAACATAACCTCGCCGGACATTTAAATGAAATAATTGCAGTTATAAACGATGCTGAATTACATTGCGTCTTATGAAGAAAACATTTTTTAAAGAATAAGACTAACTTTTAAATGACAGAAGTGAGGGAAGTTTACTTTGATTTGTTGTAAATTTTTCAGAGTATTTTTTACATCTCCTTTATTTATAGGTCACCGGATATTTGAGAAAGATATTTCAGTTTTTCCTTCGAGGTGAGATGCACAAATCCCAAAACCGTTGTGCTCGACCGACATGTTTTTCCATGCTCTTATGCGTTTCAAACGAGTCAAGCTAGTTCCGGAATATTACTTTTACTATATTAATAACCGATTGAAAGAGAATTAAATCATATTTTTCCGTCGTTATTATTCATTTTGTTGTGTTTTAAAACATTTACAATAAAAATAAAGATAACAATTATACCTGTCAGTGTTTTGACTTTGACTTGGAGTGATGGCTGGTCCCACCTTAAACAAAAGCGTCAATATTTTGTTTCCCCCCCCCCACACACACACACACTTTTGATTCNTTCGCAGTCACCACTACTGGTTACGCACCATTTATTTGTTCAATGTAAGATCTATGAATGATTGTGAAGCAACGATAGCAATGTATAGCTTACTAACACATAACATTTTTTCTTGCATATTTTTTACCATTCTACTTAGCTAAATGAGAGGTTACCTCTGAAACACGAATTCCTCAGGAAGTACCTAATTTTCTTGTCACAATTATTTGTTTCGTGATTTTTTTCAAGAAATAATATTCTGTACGATGATTATTAAATAAATAAATAAATAAATTTATTCTTAAAAAAGCAGTTACAAACTGCGTATGACCACGTGGATGACAATAAACTAATTTACTCTCCGGAAGCAAGCAAGGGACCATCCCATCAATTCCGATCAAAGGTGCTAAGGCAGAGACGGATCGAAAAAATTCAGCAAACTCTTAGATAAGGTAAAAAGTTAAGAACGTGTTATAATACTAATGGAATATCAAAAAAGAATTTTTAACACAGAATTATTTCACAAGTACGTATTATTATCGAACTACAGATTATTCGGAAAATTCTGTTCATAAATCGTAATATATGAAAATAACACTAAATTCAAGATTTATTGTTTCAATGTAAAGTCACTGACTTTAATATTTTATTCTATTGTCTGTAAATTTAAAAATTATTATTTCTACCAGTGTATTTTCTTGTTTATGAAAATCATTGTGTAATGTTTTTTTTTGTTATTTTCATTATACTTTAGGTTAGTCACTTGTACTTCTCGTACGTCTTCGTAACATCCTCCCACACTCGTTTGATTATTGTTATTTAAATGCTACGTCATCAGAAAATAACAGAATTTTTTTTCCTGAGCTGTAACAAATTTTTTCATATTCATTAGTATTAACCCAGTTTCTCGACCGTCTGGGTACCTGGGTTTTTTTATGTCGCTGCTTCGTTCATCTCATTTATTCATTACTTTGACTTTTATCTGTATTGTTGCAACTGCTTTTTTACAATAAATGTATTTATTTATCTCCGTTCATGTCAACTTGCTTCTTACTTCCTCTGTTCACTACCCACAATCTAGCTAACTGTTATTTTATTTCTTTCCAGGGCTATATCCTCGTCGCTCATACTACCCCTTCCTTTCGGGGGTTGAAACTCCCCCCACCCCTCTCTCTTTCTTCCACTTCACTTTCCCCCTTCTTCCAACCCCCGCCGTATGAGCAGTTGCGACGGCTGCGAGGAACAGCAGGCAGAGTACGACAAGATCCTCGAGATGTTGCCTTACATGCCGTTCTTCATGAAGTATTGGCCGTTCTTCGCCACTGGCCTCATCTGCTACTTGGCTGCTCGCTTCGTGTATCGTACGATGACTCCTGATGGAGTCCTGGGCGGCGGCGGGGGTGGTGGAGGCAGTGCGGTGGCGAGGGAGGCGGCGGAGGCGGTGCGCGCGAGGGCGAGAGCGTCTCTCGGCTCTGGATATCGCACTCCTGATCAATGTAAGTAACTATTTAAGTCGGGATTTATTTCAATTTTTTTTAGAGACTAATGCCTTTTTTCGTCACTCTTCCACTATTCTGCCGGGTACTTAGCGAGCGGATAACTATATAACTAGGAAGCTTATCTACATGGAACGATAGGAGTTGGGTGGTAGTAAGTGGGCCGGTTAGCTGGGTTTACTAACAGCTTGACCCACGAGGAGGGGTTAGTAGGAGTTTGTTAGTAATAGTTAAAGTTATTGATACTAGGAGGAGGTGGGTTCGCTTTTCAGTAGTTCACAGCTATATGAATTGGCCCCATCGGGAATTGAACCCGGGATGACTTGGTGAAGACCACCTAAGTCACCCGAGGGGAAAGGATAACTATTTGACTAACCGATAGATAGACCTTGCGACTTCCATCAGCTAAGGCGACTCTCGGTAGCAAATCCTATGGCGTTGCCAGTTTAGCCAGAATTAATAATGAATTGCTGACGAAAGATGAGATCGTAGAGGGCAGTGTCACGGTTTGTTTACAAAACGCTAAATACTGTCACGCAAAATATCACACACAACGCAACGTGGACGATCTGTCCACAAAGGGACAGAAAAAAAAATGCATGAAACTGAAAGGAAACATTAATTGAAAAATAATAAAGTAAAGAACAATTCTCGTAATCACAATATCAAAACTTAAAAAAAAAAACTGTTATGTATTAAGAGATTTTCATCCAATTATATACCTCGTGTGACATTACCATAACAGAAAAACATTCACAAACTTTAGCTATTTGGGTGTTTTATTTCTGTATTTCTTCCCCGATTTGAGAGCTTTTTTAATTCTTATTTTCAAGATCGTTTATACTAAATATTTCTTTTTCAAAGAAAACGGTTATTGAAGTAATACCAAAAAAGGAAATTAACGACTATTAAGTTTCTCCAATTTTTGAAAAATAATGATTTTGGCGACCTCCGTGGCGTCCACACTTGAATGATATGCAAAAACCTAATAAACATTTCAACCATTAAGGAACACATGCTTAACGAAAAAAATATTTAACTATTCAATTTAATCAATTTGCTCCTGAGCTGCAATAGAGGCACAACCCAAAAATATTCGATTTTTGGACTAAATGCAGGTCCCAATATGAAAAATTGCCATGTCTTCACCAGCCATACTGTCGTCTCATAATTCACTTTTGAGTTATGCTACTATAGCAGCCCAGAATAGCGGCAATTGGGAACCAGAAGGGGGGCGCAAAACAAATATTTATAATGTTCATTAACATGACATTTTCTGCATATTTCCACTAAGTATGATTTAAATTATGAAATAAATCAAAGGAAACACAATTGGTGATTACCACATCAAGGATGGTGTAATTTTTTCTTTATAGTTTCCAGTTTTAGAGGGTTAAAATTAAATTTTTATCTTTCCCGTAATCACCGCCACTGGCAGCCCATGAGCGAATTGATATGTTAGGAGCGTGTATTAAAATGTAGTCGGAAGATAAGGTTCAGCATGAACTTGTATAGTGTGTGTTTAGAATGCAAATGAGCACAGTGAATCGGTGAGAAAAGGACAAGCATTGAAATAAAGATATTTATCATTATATTAAACAAAGATACTTGTTATTGAGGTTTAATGAATAGTTTTCTTCGTCAAAGGTTCGACTCTGCATGGTCTTAATTCGCGAAAATTGGAAAAAAGAGTTTTTCCGGGAGTCGAGGTTTATTCATCTTCTTCAAGAGGCAAAGAAAATAAGAAAATGACCGCGGGACGCAATCCAACTATACCCTTTTGAGAAGGCTGGCAGGAGAATTAGGTTAGCTTAACCGCGGACCCCAATCCAACGACTCTGTCTAATAGGGTATATTGTAACTTTTAAACAAAATTGTAAATTTTAAACAACATAAAAAATATTACAATATTAATATGATTGTACACGAGAATATCATCAATTTTCTCAACAAATGTTAAAAGGGATCTTGTTGCAATGATTGAGGTACCTCTTGACACTAGCTGGTAGCGTTGCTGGCCAGAAAATGAGGATGAAAAATTCTACAACTGTTATCCGAGGTTGGTTATTACATTTTCGGTTTTTTAGGACAACCTTCTTAAGAACTTAAAAAAGCAGCTTTCGAAACACAAAAAAGTAAAACGCTCTTCAATTGATTTGACCCGCAATGAAAGTCAAAAATATTTGCTCACGAGCTGTTCATATAAAAAAATTGTGTTTGACAAGGTTTTATGTTTTTATCAGAACAATGGAAAAGAGACTCAGGAATTTGTTCAAAATCTCCTGTTAACTTATTAGTATTCATCACATTGCATGCAGATGTTTGTTTGATGGGTTTAGAATTACTCAAATAATTCATAATTGCGCTCCGAATATGATACACGACACATTTCAAAAGTGGTCACTTCCGTTGTGACATGTATATAATGATTCTGTCACATATAATGTAGGGGTCAGTTAAAATCCTGCTTATACGGGGTGAGGATAAATGAGGTTGATATATATCATTAATAAAGCGTGAGTAATATGTTAGCTGATTTCCCAATTCTCTGTTTGTTTGTTTGTTTGTTTGTTTGTCAAGATNTTGCCCTTCTGATTTTTTATCTTCTAATGATCTGATGTTTTTTTCTCCTCTTGTTTATCGCTTGTTTTTGTGCTTACCTTTCGCCTTCTCATTATCTTGACAGAGGCAATAGACACCAAAACATCAGCGTGATTCTTATTATTTGTGTCAAAAAGTAATAAACCTGAGTACATCTATCAGATGGGCAATTTCTGTAGACCTATTTGAAACTTATGTTCATATAAAATGGTCATATTCGACTGAATTGAAGCATGACACATCGTGCGCTCTCTCGGTGGATATGAGAACCACGTAGATGCTGTTGCTACGAAAACAAATTCTTAAAAGAAGTTTATGACAATGAGACGATTTTCAACTAAATGAATGTTGTGTGAAAGGCTTCGAAAGATCTCTTCTCTATTAAATTATTGTTTGCAAGTCACGGAGAAAATATTGTTTCTCCCTCAGAGAAAACAGATAAGCTAATAATAATTGATAAAAATGAAATTTTTGTCTGTATTCCATTATTGTATTATTACGCTTCCTGGGTCCTGAACAAAGAAGCATCTTTCACTCTTTTTTCACACAACCTGAAAATTAGGAACGTGAGTTAATTGATGTTTTTCTTTCAGTGGTAGTTTTATTTATTTTATGCCTTTTTTTGGCAAAAGAAAGTTCAGGTCTTGAGACCTGCTCTTCCACCTAACTGTTGGACTTGGGTAAGGGAATTGGGAAGGAGAGATGTTGAGTTGCCGGGGAACTTATGGTACCGAACCGACATTTGTCTA
>NNCF01129456.1:439-36187 GCA_002313205.1 Laupala kohalensis
CTAGCCTTAGGTTTGTAAAGGATCATAAATTTTGATTGAAGCCAAAAGAGCCGCCGACAACCGCACCCCTGGTTACTTTTCCAACCGTCCTCCGTTCAAATTTCTAACTCTTCGCCCGTCCAAAATTCCGCAACAAAATGATTAAATTGATATTAATTAGAGAATTATTCAAATCTCACAATATATAAGAGACGAAATAACTGAGGCATCGCCAGTTGATCTAATGGTTAAGATTAAAGTGTAGTGTTATAATTTTTCTAAGGTTGGTTACAGTAGTAATCTTCTGAGTTCCGATTGTGACTTGTAAAGAGGAAGTGCGTAATGATACATGGGGTTTACTGTTGCATTCCCACTGCTTGCCGCAGTTGCATTGATGCAAAATGTGTGGTTCTATCTCTCTCGCTAGTAACGTATATTTTCACGTGAATGGTTCATAGATATATTGTGATAATACTTGCTACGTGCTCATTTGCTTTGTGAGTATTATATGAATTTCAAAAACGTATAATAGAAGTGTTTAATCAAAACTCTCCTTGCATTATTACGCAGGTCGCCTATAACTCTAATACTGCAGAGATGTCGTAGCGCCAAGTGGGTTGTGTGAAACTTCATTGTAATATTATTATTCATAATGTTGCATTATAAGGTGTCTTTTTGCGCTCATCTCTGTTCCCTTCTCTTGAATTCATCCTTAAAGTGTTCTTTATAATTATTACATACGATGTAATTATTACAAACGACGTAACATTACGTAATCAAACGACGTATCACTAAGAAAGAAAAAAAGAATCCACCTCTCCAATTGAAGGTGCTACAACATTATTGGAGGATTATGGAATTGCTAAAACCCTATAAGAAAGGTTTTCTAAATAATCTGTCAATCTGTATAGGAAGTTATTGTATTTGTGAGTAATACTTGTCCCACACCATCAAAGGTCATGGAATCCAGATGCGATCTAGTATCGAAAGATCATTGTGTTAAGGGAAATAATGATGACCAAAAATATTTTACTTACCTAGTCTTCGGTTAAATGATCTTTCCTCAAGAAGTACATGGCTCATTCTTCCTTGAAATTCATCGCGTTTCAACAATTCTCTGGCTAATTTGGAATTACACACAGCAACTGTCAGATCAGTTCCCAGAACTAAACCAACTATTCCACCATATTGTTTATTCCATTTCTCCATTTCAAAATGAACATTTTCAGATGGCAAGAAAGGAATTGATCCCAAAAAAGGTACACAGGGAGGACCTGGAGAGTATTTTCCACATATTTATTTACTGTTACAGTTTCGTTAGTATAATATATTTCTTATAACAAATATTGCACCAAATCATTCTCATATTCATGCAACTCTTATTTGGATTATAATTCAGTATAATAGTCTTTCTTTGTAGTTTTTTGTTTAAGTCATTAGAAACAATTATCAACGGAAAATAAAAACAAATTTATAGCTACTAACCTGGTGGAAAGTATTTAGGTTTCACTGTGAGCCATGAATATATTATAAATAAAAATACAATAGCAAATATTAGGACGAACATTATGAGCTGTCATTCACCTGAAATGAAAAGGACAACTGAACAATTATGTAAATAAATCCCAAAATATTTCATACATATATTTATATATTTATAAGTTAGTGATGTTGCCATAAATGAGCTTTTAATTATGATTATGTGTTCAACACAGTTCCTACTTTTTATTGCCAAGGTACAAAACTCAGTGGCTGATTTAAGCGTGAACTTGGTGGACAGTTGTCCAGGACTTAAGACACATTCATAATTTTTCTATTAGCAAGTTTCAACTGTTATTAAAATATAAAAATTGAATTTATTTCTATATGACGTAAAATAGTATTTTCATGTAAAAAATGACAAATAAAATTAGATGAGTAATTATTGACCCCAAAATTAAATAAACTGTGCCAATTGTTGGTAAGATCAGTAAAGTTTCATTATTTACTTGCTAGTCAATGGAAGTTTTCTATACTGACCATATCCTCAACAATTTGTATTGTTTATTTTTAAATACAATCATTTAAGCATTCTAAATTAGTCAATAAAAAGGAGAAAATATGATTGAATGAGTTATAAAATGAGAAATAAGATTAGATACCAGGTACATGTCTGAGAGAAAATAACAATAACCATAACAATCATAATAAAAGTAATAATAATACTGTTAAATTTCTTTTTGTGACAGGAAAGTTATGATTCCAGAATTTTTTGTTTCCCTTATTTGTTTCCCTCTTGCACAAAAAGCGTAAGTTACACACAATAATTGTAAGGCAACCATCAAAATGCATATGAAAGGAAAAAAATCCCAAAAACACCTCACCCACACAATGAAGACGCTGAGATAACAGGGTTATGAACAGATTATGCATCTACT
This sequence comes from Laupala kohalensis, assembly GCA_002313205.1. Lineage (NCBI taxonomy): Eukaryota > Metazoa > Arthropoda > Insecta > Orthoptera > Trigonidiidae > Laupala > Laupala kohalensis. The sequence continues at coordinate 2,836 of NNCF01129456.1, forward strand.
AGAATGGGAGGGCTCACTCATTCACACACGAGATAATTCAAAATAAAGAAAATTTCTAAATTACTCTTCTTTAAACATGTTGTTCTCAGTATTTTCTTTTAAGATTAGCAAATAATCTAAGTCTTTTTCAGAGACTACTTTGCCTTTCCACATAAAACAGGATGATTTTAAAGACATACTTCAAATAATAAACGTGAGTAACCTCAAAATATTTCATCTATTCACGCGTTTACTATCAGCAGGTTCTGCTATGAATTACAATGCTCTCAATTTGAAAAAGTAAAATACAACGTTGCCGCGAATGAAGAATCGAACACGTTTTATTTTAGTTTGTATTATTATGAAATTCATGGATTAATACATATGACATATTCCAAGTGATCTAATGTGTTTTCAATAAGTATTATTGTCACAGTTTGTTATCTCACGGAATAATTTAAATTTAAAGATTTATTTTTGAAAGTTACAGTCCAGGTACAGTCACATTCAAAGTTTGACGTTTCGAATGAATTTTCATCAATTACAACCATACACGCTAATTTCAACTGTTTAAAAAAACTTGTCAAGATATTTTGAAACAAATTTTAATATAGAGGCTGTAATCTAACAATAACATTCCGTAACGGAGAAGCTCATGAACTAGATTAAGTCCATTAATTTTTGAAGTGATCTCACGTGAAGTACAACCTCAAATAAAAACAACGCTTTCGTTATTAATGAAAAGTTCCAAATGTGCTTACGAAAATAAGAATCTGACCTCGTAAATTGTGAGGTGGATCTTTAAGATAAACTCTACCGTTAATTATTTTTCCATTTTCATCTCACTTCCCGTCAGCACCGCACTTCACCAACAGATAAACAAGAAGCTCAACTCGCTCTTTATAGCTTACGCTTTCAGTGAGGAACACATTAAATAAGAAACGAGCGTTACTAATCGCAGTTAAAGATTTTAATCAAATTAAGATCGAGCATCAGTCGCCAGGGATAGACTGAAACGAAGCATCAAGACCTTCCATTGTAACTTCACTAATTTAACAACCAAATTGCTACGTTCACCAAACACATTGACCACGACGTGATTTGAACATGCAACATTCTGATCTAATAAAATTAAGAAATCAACTGTTTACAGTGTCCGTGGTGTGGTTTGAAAACCAACCTTCTGATCTGGAGTCAGACGCGAAACTATTGCACCTCGACGCCAATCTGAATACATCGCAATAGCGATACATTGTAATCTGAAACAACAATTTCCAAAAGTACACTGTGAGAGTTAGTTGGATGACATGTTTCTTATCTCAAGATTTCGGAAGACTCCACTGTAGAGCAAGCAAGCACATGCGACGACTTCCGTCGACCCTCGATTACATTCAGATAGATTTCCTGACGCCGGCACTGTGACATGTTTCCGCTGCATGTCGAAGAGCGACCGGGTATATCGCACTTCTGATGTCGCGTCAAGGGTGGCCGAGTTGCGATCGGAAGGATCACCTACACGACCCGTCATTGTAATGAGTAACTTAGGGGGGAAAAGGCGTGTGCTTCGGAGGCTAGCGTCTCAGTCTGAGTGTGTCTTTTCTTACTCGTCACACTACTCGCTACCCACACGGCTTAATTTCCTTTTAATAAGTGTACTGAAGAATAACTTTATTTTCCTTAGTAATCACTTTACCTCAGTATCCCCTACGGAATATTCGGTCGCCGTCTATTCGCATTGTCATTCAAGTTTTTCGACAAAAAAGCAGTACAAACTGCGTATGACCACGTGGAGGACAATAAACTAATTTACTCTCCGGAAGCAAGCAAGGCACAATCCCATCAATTCCGATCAAGGACCCTAAGGCAGAGGTGGATTGAAAAATTGCAGCAAAAATTCCTAGATAATATAAAAAGTTAGCTACATTTTATAATACTAATATGTTTATATTAAAAAAAAAAAATTTTTTACATGTACGAACTATTATCGAACTATAGATTATTCTAAGTACAGTGTTTACAAATCATAAGAATTGAAATAAATAAATAAATAAATTTATTGTCAAAAAACAGTACAAACTGCGTATGACCACGTGGAGGGAAAAAAACTAATTTAATAAAATTAAATTCACGATTTATTATTACAATAAACATGCCCCTAGAGAGAGCCTAGAGAACCTGTTTAAGAAATCCGCCTCCACCCGAAGGAAATCCGCAGCAAAACCCGGGCCAAGATGGGGCTACAGAATGAATATACACAACCGTGTCAAACTTGAGTACACATAAAACTAAATTAATGTGAGCCTTAAGACAACACAATCATGCAAGAAAATAGTTTTTGAAATTGTTATAAGTTATTTAAAACGTACTACAGCTATGGCGTGATAAAGTACAAGACGGATTTAACTTTTATTAAAATCAATAATTTCTTTTACATTGTAGAAGCACTGGTGCAGGAGGTAGTTTTTAACCGCGGATTTGAAGATATTCATTTTCATAATATCTTTTATATTCTTGGGAAGAGAATTATATAGAACGATTCTTGAATGACATGGTCCTTTTTGGCAAAGAGTGGTTGACACTCAAGGGCGATGAATATTTTTACTATAGCGAGTATTGTGTTCGTGAACGAGACTGTTTCGTATGAAGCAAGGGTGGCACTTCAGTAATTCGGTCTTAACGAACACGACTGTTTCATAAATATAAATGCAGGGAAGTGTTAAGATATTTAATTCCTTGAATAAAGGTTTACAAGAGTTTCGGGGGTGAGATTTACAAATTATCCGAACTATCCTCTTCTGAATNATTTTGGATTCTCCGTTCGGAATTGCCCCAAAATATAACGCCATACCGTAAATGGGAGTATACGTTTGCAAGATATAGGCAACCGGAAATACGTGGACTAACAACGTTAACTAAGATTCGGAATACGTAACACAATTTGCTTAATTTGGAATTAAGATTGTCAACGTGACAATTCCATTTGAGGTTGTCTTGAATATGGAGACCTAAGAATTTTGTATTCGTAACAGTTTTTAATTGTGTTCCGTTTAAAGAAAGAGAAACCTGGGGTAAAGATTTTGTGATACTATTGTGAAATGACATAGACACTGTTTTGTCAGTGTTTACAATGAGACGATTTGCATGGAACCAAGTCGAAAGGTTAGACAAAACTTTTTGAGCATTGGCGTGTTTACATAGTAAATTAGTGTCATCAGCAAAAAAACCATTTTGCAATCTGATGTGGAGGATGACATGTCGTTCACATACAATAAAAATAGTATAGAGCCCAGAATTGAACCTTGGTGTACTCCGCAAGTATGTGGCTTTGTTTCTGGAAGACAACGCCGACGTACTTTATTTTTAATACAGGATATTTCTACCAGTTGATATTTATCTTTCGGATAAGAAAGCCATTGATGTGAGTGAAGGAGAATTTCATGATCGATGGCATCCAATGCATTGGATAAATCAAGAAAAACACCCTGAGGATTTTCTCCACGGTCAAGAGATGTGGTAAATAGAGTTCGTTATTTTACCTACTTCTGAGAAGTAAGAATTAAACAAATTTGCGATATTTAGTAGAGTTTTGATACGATTTTGCCATCGTTTAGTAGAGAAATATTTTCTTCGCGATTTTCAGAAGTTGACGTGTAATTTTTAACAATATTCTACATGGTTTTCGTCCGATTGTTCGATTTTAGTACCTGTCTGTCGTTTTCCATAACTTTAGCTGCGTAGACTACCTTTCGATGAAGTGTCTTATATTTACGAAAATAATTATGGAATTCGACTGGTTGGCTATAAAGCTTTGAAATATAATATAAACGTCGTTTGATTTTTGAAGAAATTCTTATCGCTTGGGTGATCCATTTATTGTATTTCTTTGTGTTAATTTACTTGTGTTTTATGGGAAAGCTAGAGCTGTAATGTTTAAGGAATATTGAGATAAATACATTGAATATGTCGTCGGTGTTTTGGCAATTATAGATATCTTTCCATGTTTCTTCACGCAAATAATTTATAAATATGGATTGATTTGTGTCATTAAGTTCTCGTAACCCGGTAGTGGAGAAGATAAAATATCATTACGAATGTAGATACACCTCCGTGGGAATTTTTTCCTTTAAAATTTTGCCGACAGTAAGAACTTGGTAAATAATAATTAGAAATAGCAGTATCATTGATGTTGTTAGTTGAAAGCCAATGTTCTGTGTGGCATAGCAAATCGAATGTTTCTTCTACCGGAATTTCAATGTCTGTCAATTAGTTTGAAAGGGATTGGACATTATGATGAAATATAATTATTTTATTTTCGCAAAGAGTTTGTGACTCACGAGAAATGGAATCGGAGTTAGATTATGGAGGGGAATTTGAATCTGGCACAGCTTCTAGTCCCGGATCAAGCCCGCAGACTGCACCCGACCGCGTTTGTCACCTTCTAGTACCACATCGTACTCTCGAGCGCAAGTTGTAATTGTTTAAGGGAGCGGGAGGAGATTGGATGTAGGAATAGATGAGGACGTGGGAGATGAGGTAGCAGTTGGTGAAATAACGGGGACAGAAGAAGAAATGGGTGTGGAGATAGGTGGAGTTGGTGATGAGGTGAGAGCAGAGGGAGATGGAGGTGATGAGGTAGGAGCAAGAGGAGGTGTAGGAGTGGGTAAAGGGGCAGATGTATGATGTGAAGTCAGATATGAAGCTAGGAGAGAACCACAGTGATGTTTCCCAGACGGTCTCAGATGTAAACCGTGCTGGATAAAGTCCTAGGCAGTCAGGTGTGGTTGCAAATAAAAAATTGTGATTTCTGCGTCTGCCAGGTGATGTGTGCCAGTTTAATTTCGTGGTTTATTTGTGGAATGTTGAAACGTGGAGGCAGACTATGGTTGTGTGTTGAGAAGCCGTTTTTAGTTTTTGTACATGTTTCAGAAGCGTTGAAATGTCCTCCCAAGTTAATATCGTTCTGCTATGATGATTACTGTGTCTCACTCTGTGTCTTAGTGTAGGTGTCCAGATCTCGAATAACGTCAGCCAAACGTTTTTTTGGCTTAAAGAAACCGGATACTGAGAACTGGTTGGGAAGCAATCCACGCAAAACGGAGGACATATAGATATCTATCTCGTAAATCTGACCATTTTGCGACAAAATGGCAAAAACCGCGAACGTGTAAAGTAGGGGTGCGTGACTCCGGATAATCTGGGGGAGAGTTAATGATCGTGAACAATACCACTCTCCACACCTAATTACTAAATTTCAAAACTTTACGAATTTTCCCCCATTTTTGCTCATTTCATTGTACCATACGTCTTTGTGCTATGTGGCAGACATAAACCAACTCCTGTTATATACAGATATAGACTATTTTGAATTCATAATTCGGTTGCCTGCACTAACACTACTAGCTTGCACACAGGGAGCAAGTAGACCAAGCACTACTATCGGATTTTGTATTATAGACCCCTGACTTCTTATAGCTGTGGGGAGTAAAATAAAAATCGCAGAAAAACACAAAAACCGCCGTTGGATTTGTAATTTTGTTTTACATATAAACAATGAAAATTTGTTTTTATGATTGAATATTAGTATTTTAGAATCTGAAATGTTTCAAAAAGAGAAATTTTATGGTTTTTGCCGATACGTCGACTTCATTACTTTTTTTATAAAATAAACTAATGATAACAAAAAATATTTTTATTCAGCGAATGATCACTGTTCTGTTTATGACAACATTTGTTAATTTCAAGCTTCTACATGCGGAATACGAGTGAATTTGTTTTTCGAAAACACTGCTAAAAACGATCAGACACAATAATAAGGAAAAAAATTATACTGTCGCACTCAGAAGCGAAGAATAAGTGCCATCTTTATCCTTGCATGACTCTAGAATCAATCTCTCCAGCGACGTGTTTCTGTTACCGACCTCCACTCCAGCGAGGGCGCTACATACTACCCAAATTGCGGGAACGATTCTCCTGCGACCAGGGGAGGTCGTAAACATATAATAATTAGTGGTGTTATCAAGTTGATCGTTATTTTTCCTTAATTATCTTAAAATCAGCTAATTTAAGTTTTCAGTGACAGAGAGTAAAGCCGTGAAAATGAATTCTTTCAACATATAACACATTTACAAATTGACAATATATAAATTTTCTGGGTCTATCGCATCACGAAATTACTATTTTATAAGAAGTATTACCTTTATTAATTGTAAATAGTTTTGTTGAACAATATTCAATACCTCTTTCAGTACTCTTCTAAACATGGCCCATAAGTGAGGGTGGTACTCAATTACTAATAAATAATTGTTAAGTTTCAAAAAGTATCAACAAACTGTTTCACAAAATTATTTCAGAATGTTGTACAATTATTCGTTTTTGAATACCTCATCTAAATATTAAGCATAAGTAACCATGATATATTTTTTAATTTCTGAATATTGAAGTTTTAAAAAACACTACCATTACTGTCACAGAAGGAACACTTAAGTACGGAAATGAAAGAAGAATTTATTCCAATATTTAAAAAAATTACATTGATAAGGATGGACTTACAGATAAGACTATCGCCGACAACACACTGCGTGTGGTCCCACAGACTAGCGCTTCTTCCCTTTCCAGAGCAATAACACCTGAGAGTGGATTCCGTAGTATGTGCACTCCTGGTGAAAACCTATGAGTATATGAAGGATGCCGTACTCTATACGTTGTTCCTGCTCGGCATCCACTGTGGACTGTCCGGTTTTCTCTCAATGTAATCTTTCCTTCTCTCTACTGCGATGACGTAGCGTGTTACGTAATATGGCCAACGACCTTCAGCACAGTGAAGATCTCGGAAACCTAGAAAGCGCTATTTTACGGTCGTAGCATCAATAACGTATGCAATCGTATTGAACTTTCATGCAACTAAGTCAGTGGCAGATATAGGGAATCAATTTTAGGGGTACAAGCCATACTGAGAGGTCATTTTTAGAACTTCTGAAATTTAGATATTAAAAAATAAACAGTTGAACGTGAAAATGCTGATACAAAAAAACTGCAAAGGTATAATCCAGGCCCACCGCACGTTACTATTTGGTATAAACATAAAGGTTGGTTTTGGTATTTGGTAAACATAAACCACTAAAGGTAGCACAAGGTCTCATAATAGCTGAATCATTTCCAAAATATCGAAAAACCATCCACTTCCGACATTTATTTTCGTCTCAAAGCTTGCCTCAAAAATATAAGCCTGAAATTTTTATCTGTCAAGCACATAACATCTATTAATAAAATATATGCTGATATATACTATTTTAATCAGACATTTGGCAGAAAGTCGGAAATAGAAAGAAAATCATGACTATTATGAGACCCTGTGCAATCTTTACTGGTAAAACGCTACCAATTAAAATTAAAATCAGTTTTATATTTTAAACCGGATCGTGATCTGCGATCGATTATCAGACTAGGAAAATAAAAGTAATTTCATAAGTGACTGTAAATAATGTTGCAAAATTCAGTCGTAGCACGCAAATAAACTAAAATATCACCTTCTTCTGAATTCGTAGCGTAAATAATATATTTAGAATATTTTCTGTATTCGTAAATCTTTTATCACTTTTCTGCAAAAATCTTGATTTTAATAAAAATCGAATTTTACGTTAAAAAAGGCATAAATTATGTAAGGGTAACATATGAATAAAAAAATGCGCTAAGTCATCTTTATCGGCACCATTTTGCCGAATTTACATCGACCCATTTATATCTATATTGAAAGGATAAATTTTTTTGGGCCAATAAAATCATGAAATATGACTTACTAATATGTTAATACATCATACAATTCTCTTTATTTCATATCAAGAGTGCAGTGTACGCTAGAAACGAAATACCGAGATTTTATGCTTGAAAAGAAAATGTTCACATCTGTCAGCCATGGTAGGCAACATCAAAACAAAACCAGTGTGCAGGTACGTAAAGCTAATTATTTTGTTGATTACAAGTATTATGATACTTCTAATTAAGAATAATCCGTAATACAAAAACACAAAAATATCCCCAAGATTTTTCGTTCCTTTTCTGGGTAACCGGACGGAGGAAATCACAGAAATGAAGTATCGTTCGTATGAGCACGAAAATATGTTTTGACCATTCCCTTTTATTTCAATTTTCAGTTTTTCCTTTCTCATAATGCACTTTGCACTCCAATATAGAATGCAATTTTTGCTTCCTATGTCCGTTGTTGTGATTCACACAGCTGTGATGCTTGTCCTGCTGTATTGGCTTCACTCGATGCATCTTACCGCGACAGTTTTGATGTTTCGATGGGAGTCGCCACAGTTTAACTTACAACCATTTTAACTTATCTACCACAGCGACGGAGGGTCACGCTGTGGTGATATAGTTGGTAGTCCGCAGGGTTATGCCACGCTATAATATTTACCTGTAAATTATTTTACCCCATTTTGTTAATATAGTCTTTGATGTTGTAACACTTATGTTGTGAGAGACTTCCTTTGTTATCTTTGTTTGTTATGTTTGAAACATTTGTCCAAACCTGTTGTAATTTGGCGCAAAAAAGGGAATATATTTGAAAATTTTATTTTCTTAAAGTGGTGAAAAACATAATATAAATATAAGAGACTTTCCCTTGTTTTATTTTTACTTACTCTGTAAAGAAGATACACAATTTGTCATTTCGTTGAATGCTATTTTCTTAAACACAGCAACATTTTTTTAGGAATTTTCTGCCCCTTAACATCCTGTGTCCAGCTTTCTGGGAAAGAATCCTTTAAAATACGATTTTCATTTATAGAGACAACAGTATAGAAAAACAAAATATAACACCCATTTTCACAAAAGAAAGTTCAATTAAAAAAAATGAATATTCCTAACGTTTGAACCTTTGAATTTCGGTTTAACTATCCAAGGATGAAGATGGATTAATTACCTCATTATGTTTTATTCTTGAAGGAATTAATTCGTTTTAATTGTGAAAATAACTTGAAAGACAAGAATTTGAAGACGTCTTTTGAATTTAGATTTTCGTAATTTTTGTACATACTACACCGTTATGACTTGCTCATTCATCAACACAGAGAATATAGGAAAAAAAAACAACAAATTTTACGAAATTTCCATAAGGTGTGAATTGTTATGGAATCTGTACATTCAAGTGGTGGTGGACGGATATCTTCTTATTTGGTTATTCTTCGCACCATTTTATAATGCAGAAAATGCTAATTGGGATATCCAAACCCAGAAATATAACAAAATTAGAATAATTATCAGGTTTATGATTTCTGTTGAATCAAAGAAAAACGAGGGTTTCAATCAAAGAAAAATCAAAGTATTTAAAAATTTATTCTTATCGTATAATTAGCAATATACCGTTTATATTAGTTAGTGTATTTGTGTTCATAAGTTAACCTTTACAATGTTGAAGGAAATGTAAATATGGCGTTGCAAGTGTAGTGAAATAACTTGTATAATTCATTATATTCAATGTAGGGGGGCCACACGTTGGCGCCGATTTTTCATTTAAGTGATTTCATTTGTCGATTACTTCTTTTTGCCAATAATTTGTTCTAATGATTGTTGCTCTAACCTTGAGGTTACTCAGCTGCATAACTTAAAATAATGTATAATTTGGCACGGCAAATAATAGATAACAATTAACAGAAGGTTCGGTTTTGCAATCTATTATAAATTAAATGTAATGACTTATAACACTTTGTTACGTTTCGGAGTGTATGTTTGAGAAATTAAATAGCTTTTAATAATGATAATCATAATAAATTTTAATACGGAATGAGACCAGTGCATGACATATTCTTCTCTAGAATGTTCTGAAAATTTGTTTTTAACCTCGATGTCTTTTTCTCTGTCACAGCTGATAGTCGTGTTTGTTTTCAGAGAACTAAACCCAAATGACTCAGCGAAAGTGTGACTTTATAGACACGGATGCCTCAGTTTTGTAAACACGACTATGCGGCGCAGCACTTAAGCACCTTTTTTTAAGCTGTTGCATTTTCATGTACAATAGATACCATAAATTTTCACATAAAATTCCGCTTTAATGTTCGTAAGTAATATTTATTTGTGCGTTAAGCTTAATTAGTGTTAATATTACGAACTGTAGTTCTTTTTAAAATTACAGCATAGCTGGTAAAAAATTAACAAATGACCTTGAAAGAAGTAGTCTAAGACACAGTCTACAAGAGTCTCCCTCTCAAGTCTAATTGAGAGTCATCTGCATGGACAGAGACTCCAGAAAGGAATTTCAGTGCAGCTGAGATACTCCCCAAATTTAATGTCAGGCGTATTCCCTTGCACAACGAAAGACAAAAATGTTCTTTCGGTTCGATTACCAAGAGGTGACGTCACCTTCACGGGGGATAGCCGCGGCATGGATTAGGCATGGACGACACTAAACGGCTCAATGTGTCTGTGGAAAGTTTTCCTCATTACCGCTGCAGAAAATCCTGTAATTGTTGTAGATTGTGGGGACAACGCTGGGTCATGTTCCTCTTAAGAATTCTACAATTATTTTCTACAGGAGAGAGAATTGCTGCTGGCCACTATAAAACAGGGACACGTTTCGTACGTAGGCCATGTTTGTGTTATCTTCATCGAATGTGGCCGAGCACTATCTTGTTGGAAAATATATAGTTTTCTGCCAAACAATCGCTGCACTAATGGGCGTAGAGTAGCGTCAAGAAGGCGTATGTAGTGTGGAGCCTTTATTGTACCCGTACAAAAATGCAAATTGCCAACCCCATTCGCTGCCATGTAACCCCTTACCATCACAGCTTGGTTTAAAAACCACGCGCTTGTAACAGGCTGGATCGTTTGCTTCATCCTTCTTCCTAACCTTTCTGCCAATATTTCCGCGTGAAACCTGAAAAATAGATTAATTTGTCCGTAGTACCTTTTTTCACTGAGATGGAGTCTAGCTGAGGTGCCACAACGCACCGACGTTTATTCGATGAAGTAAGAAATAGCTTAAGTCTCGCTTTTTATATATATGCACATACAATATTTGACATTATTGAGAAGCACATGATAAAATTACGAAATGTTGTGTTTTTTTAGATTCGAAAGCATTTTAAATATATGAAATAGGTCGTATTTACTAATTTAGTGTACATCGAAACGATAGAAGAAATCAACTCGTACTTGAATTTTCTTTAATAAACATTAAAGTATAAATGGAAAAAATTATTCATTTATAAAACAATTTAACAAAGAAAAAAAAACACTTTTATTCTCATTTTATGAGAATTTTATTCCAATTATTGTAAAATCATCGCACTAGAAAATATAAACATAATAGTAAAAGTGGGTTTTTAACAAGCACACTCATCTCTGAAATTTACAAATATCTGCAAATACTTGGAAAAAAGGGTGAAAAAGGAAATTAAAAAAAAAAATATTGTAAAAACTTTTGTATTTCTTTTATACTAATTGAATTAAAATCATTTAATATGTGGTTCAAAATTGTTAACTCAAATCCTTTAACAATATATTATAAACTATTAAAAAACGTACGTAATGCATTTAAATGTCCGATAATTCAAGAACAATGAATCTTGTGATGCATGTATTTACTGAATGTCTTAATGATAGAAATCTATCACTGTTCATAATAATAATAATAAATAATAATAAATTTATTGTCAAAAAACAGTACAAACTGCGTATGACCACGTGGAGGGAAAAAAAACTAATTTACTCTCCGGAAGCAAGCAAGGGACCATCCCATCAATTCCGATCAAGGGCCCTAAGGCAGAGGCGGATTCAAAAAATTCAGCAAAAATTCCTAGATAAGATAAAAAGTTAGCTGCGAGTTATAATACTAATAGAATGTCAATATGTTTGTAATTTTAAGCAAAAAATTACATGTAAGTTATTATCGAACTATAGATTATTCTGAGTATAGTGCTTAAAAATTGAAATAACACTAAATTCACGATTTATTGTTACAATAGACCCGCCCCTAGACAAAGCCTAGAGAACCTGTATGATAAATCCGCCTCTACCCGAAGGAAAACCGGAGAAAAACCCGGGCCAGGATGGGGCTACAGAATTTATGTACACAAACGTGCCAATGTTGAGTACACATAAAACTAAATTAATATGAGCCATAAGACAACACAATCATGCAAGAAAATAGTTTTTGAAATTGTTATAAGTTGTTTAAAAAGTACTACAGCAATGGCGTGATAAAGCACAAGACGAATTTAACTTTTGTTAAAATCAATAAATTCTTTTACAGTGTAGAAGCACTGGTGCAGGAGGTAGTTTTTAACCGCGGATTTGAAGATATTCAATTTCATAATATCTTTTATATTCTTGGGCAGGGAATTATATAGAACGATTCCCGAATGGTATGGTCCCTTTTGGCAAAGAGTGGTTGACACTCTAGGGCGATGAATATTACTACTATTGCGTGTATAGTGTTCGTGAACGAGACTGTTTCGTATAAAGCAAGGGTGGTGCTTCAGTAATTCGGTCTTAACAAACACGACCGTTTCATAAATATAAATGCAGGGAAGTGTTAAGATATTTAATTCCTTGAATAAAGGTTTACAAGAGTTTCGGGGGTGAGATTTACAAATTATCCGAACTATCCTCTTCTGAATTCTGAAAGTTTGAATACTCTGACCGGAATTACCCCAGAAGGTAATGCCGTAACGTAAATGGGAGTAAACGTTTGCAAAATATACGCAACGGGAAATACGTGGACTAACTGCGTTAACTAAGATTCGGAATGCGTAACACAATTTGCTTAATTGGGAATTAAGATTGTCAATGTGACAATTCCATTTGAGGTTGTCTTGAATATGGAGACCTAAGAATTTTGTATTTGTAACAGTTTTTAATTGTGTTCCGTTTAAAGAAAGAGAAACCTGGGGTAAAGATTTTGTGATACTATTGTGAAATGACATAGACACTGTTTTGTCAGTGTTTACAATGAGACGATTTGCATGGAACCAAGTCGAAAGGTTAGACAAAACTTTTTGAGCATTGGCGTGTTTACATAGTAAATTAGTGTCATCAGCAAAAAGAACCATTTTGCAATCTGATGTGGATGATGACATGTCGTTCACATACAATAAAAAGAGTATAGGGCCGAGAATTGATCCTTGGGGTACTCCGCAAGTAAGTGGCTTTGTTTCTGAAAGACAACGCTCAAGTATTTTATTTTTAGTATAGGATATTTCTACTTGTTGATATCTATCTTTTAAATAAGAAGTTAGCCATTGATGTGGAAGTCCACGAATGCCTAAAGAATGCAATTTGGTAAGGAGAATTCCGTGATCGATGACATCGAATGCTTTGGATAAGTCAAGAAAAACACCCTGAGGATTTTCTCCACTGTCTAGAGATGTGGTAACATCGTTTAAGAAGGAAAATATGGCGCTTGTAGTGGAAAAGGATTTCCTAAAACCGTGTTGATCGTCAGAGAGAATGTTATATTTTGATAAAAAATCTAGAAGACGCTTATAGAACAATTTTTCTAGGATTTTTGAGAAAGTGGGTAGTAGAGATATTGGTCGGTAATTTCCAATATTAAGTTTGTTTCCTTTCTTGTGTAAAGGTTTCACTTTAGCTCTCTTAAATATATTGGGAAACACCCCTTCCGATAAAGAACTATTAAAAATATTTACGAGTGGATTTAATATAGCGTGGGACGAAGATTTAACAATAAACTCAGGTATATCATCTATGCCTCGTGAAAATTTGTTTTTTAAGGAGCTGATGATTCCCATGACTTCACTGGCGTTAGTTTCGGAAGTGAACATAGAATTGGGTATGTGGGTGGTAATAATTGGAGGACATTGATTTGGATATATTGAGTTCGTTATTTTACCAACTTCTGAGAAGTGAGAATTAAACAAACTTGCGATGTCCTGAGGATTTGACACGATCTTGCCATCGTTTAGTAAAGAAACATTTTCTTCGCGATTTTCAGAAGTTGACGTGTAATTGTTAACAATATTCCACATGGCTTTCATCCGGTTGTTCGATTTTAGTATATGCCTGTCGTTTTCCATAACTTTAGCTGCATAGACTACTTTTCGGAGAATAGTCTTATATTTACGAAAATAATTATGGAATTCGGGTGGCTGGTTATAGCGTTTTGAAAGATAATATAAACGGCGTTTGTTTTTTGAAGAAATTCTTATCCCTAGGGTGATCCATCTATTGTATTTTTTTGTGTTAATTAACTTGCGTTTTATGGGAAAACTAGAGTTGTAATGTTTTAGGAATGTTGAGATAAATACATTGAATTTGTCGTCGGTGTTTTGGCAATTGTAAACATCTTTCCATGTTTCTTCACGCAAATAATTTACGAATATGGATTTATTTATGTCATTAAACTCTCTTGTAAATTTGTAAAGGATTTTAAGCGGTTTTAGTGTATTATTAATAGTCAATACTTGAGCAAGGTGATCACTGTATCCGGCGATAAACACTTCAGAGAGATACGAGATTCCATTGTTGACTATAATTTGATCTAGCAATGTTTGAGATGAGCCGGAGAGGCGAGTGGGGTCATTTATCGTAGTAATAAGGTTGAAGGAGTCGATAAGATTCTTGAATCGATTAACTGGTGAATGTGCAGAGTCGGATGTACTCAAGAAATCGATATTGAAATCACCACATATAACGATAGATTTAGTAGATTTATGTGCGATATGTTCTAAAACATTTTCGAAGTTCCGAAAAAATATGTCAAGATCTGATTGAGGAGGTCTATAAATACACAAAACAACAATACCGGTGTCGGTCAGTTCAACTGCAGAAATTTCGAACACACTATCTACGCAGAAGTTCTCGTAGCCTGTCAGTGGAGAAGATAAAATATCATTACGAACGTAGATACACGTACCTCCGTGGGGATTTTTGCCTTTAAAATTTTGCCGACAGTAAGAACTTGCTAAATAATAATTAGAAATAGCAGTATCGTTGATGTTGTTAGTTGAAAGCCAATGCTCTGTGAGGCATAGCAAATCGAATCGATTTTCGTGTACCAGAATTTCAATGTCTGTCAATTTGTTTGAAAGGGATTGGACATTATGATGAAATATAATTATTTTATTTTCGCAAAGAGTTTGTGACTCACGAGAAATGGAATCGACGTTAGATTGTGGAGAGGAATTTGAAATTGGTACAGCTTCTAGTTCCGGATGAAGCTCGCACACAGCACCTGAACGCGATTGTCACCTTCGAGTACCACATCGTACTCCTGAGCGCAAGTTGTAACGGTGTATGGGGGCGACAGGAGGAATAGATGTTGACGTGGGAGATGAGGAAGCAGTAGGTGAAAGAACGGGGACAGGAGAAGAAATGGGTGTGGAGATAGGAAGAGGAAATGGTGATGAGGTAGGAGCAGAGGGAGGTGGAGGAGATGAGGTAGAAGTAGAGGGAGGTGGAGGAGGAGATGAGGTACGTGCAGGAGGAGGTAATGGAGGAGGTGGATGATGTGAGGTCAGATGTGAAGCTAGGAGAGAACCGAAGTGCTGTTTCCCAGACGGTTTCAGGTGTAAACCGTGCTGGGTAAAGTCCTTGGCAGTCAGGTGTGGTTGCAAATCAAAAAATGTGATTTTTGTGTCTGCCAGGTGATGTTTTAGGGAGATGTTTGCCAGGTTAATTTCGTGGTTTATTTGTGGAACGTTGAAGCGTGGAGGCAGGCTAGAGAGCACTATGTTTGTGTGCAGGGAGGCCATTTTTAGTTTCTGTAGATGTTCAGACGCGTTAAAATGTCCACCCAAGTTGATATCGTTCTGCCCACCTATGATGATTACTGTGTCCCGCTCAGTGAGTTTTTTAGTGTAAGTGTCCAGTTCTCGAATAACTTCAGCCAAACGAGCGTTTGGCTTAAAGAAACCGGAGACTGAGAACTGGCTAGGAAGAAATCCACGCAATACGGAGGACATCTGACGACCGTGCGAATCAGCTAGTATGAGCACGTTTGATTTCTGCGTGGAAGTGTTGGTATCATCTCTGGATAGCACTACTTTACGTGGTTTTGGGCGGCTGTGCTTACCAGTGCGTGGTGTGCGAACAGGTCTGGGTACTGGACGGGAGGGGATGAACGGGAGAGGTTCAATGATAGCAAACTATATAGAGACAACGAAAGAACGTGACAACTGATTTTTAAATACGTAGCGTAATGCGTGCTGAGATATGAAACTTGACATAAATCCACGGAGCAATGGCATAACTTGGGGCATTTTCTGGGGTGTGCCCGTTAACCACAACGTAAATATAGGAATATTTTTATTTGAGACTTAGCAAACTCCGTGTAGTTGTCCCATTCGGTCTGAAACTCAACAATCCGGTCTGAACAGACAAAATTTTTATTCTTATAACAGTGATTCGAAACAATACAAAATTACTAATAAAACCATCAAAGAGAGTAATTTATTTATAAACAGTTTATAATAAAAATTATTTACTGTCTCGGACGGGCATGTCCCCTCCGCCACCAATTACGCCAATGGGTATATTCTTGATTCCGACAATATTACGATATTTATGGTAGTCCTGGGAAGGGTAATATGTTGTTCGTCCAAGCAAAGACATTTACTATGTGCCGAGTATTTGTACGATTTCTAATACATTGATCTCTCCTACTTACTCTTGCATGAGATTTTTTCCACCAGTTACTTCTTCAATGGGAAACCGAATTCAACGAGTTTTAAATATAACTTCCAAGGGTTGAGGAGCAGTGGTAAATCCAGGAAGTCCTACTGTACTAGGAGTTGGACTACCTGGTAGATGAACAGTAAATTGTTGCATTAACGATGTGAAGAACAGGAAGAGAGTATTACGAGCTAGTGCTTCACCAGGACACAGTCTTATGCCAACACCAAAAGGTATGAACATTTCATCCTTTATCAGTTTACCATTCTCGTCAATAAATCGTATGGGTCGGAAATTCTCTGGATCACCCCAGTGCTCCTTGTCATGAAGTAAACACTAAAGGCTTGGCAGAGTGGTTGTGTTCTGTAAAATAGATTGTGAAACCAACAGTTGCGAAACAAAATCCGAAAAACATGAACGGGTTTTTATATAACTGATATCTATTTCATTCTATACTTCACTTGGTATATAATCAAACATGTATAAATTCATAGATAGCAACGATCGAAAACATACAAAGAAGCATAATTAATGCAAGTATAAATATGATATAATCATATAAGAAAAACTTTTTTTCCTTATATAACCTGCGTAGGAATAAAAGAAAAATTTTGTCCACTACTAGTCGAGGAATTAAAGTACTTTTTATTTTATAGAACACAGATAAATGTGTTTTAGTTCGCAGAGAAATTCCTATTAACTGAACTTCGGTTACACTGCATTCTATGAATGACCATTACAATTTTGTGATTTAAAAGAGACAACTAATTATGACGTACAATTTGTTTTGTCAACTGTGCATTGAAGATTGCAAATATTAATGCTAAAGTATTACGCTATTTGATAGAACTTGACATAAAAAAACTTGAAAATGTACTGAGAGGCACGAGGAAACTATGCATCTTCTGTAAATGGAGAGTTGCTTGATATGAAGATGATAATTCAATCGACATAATAGAACGTCATGAATAAATTAATCAATAAACTTTTTACCCATCTGTCCAAGCATGAAACGAATAGTCAGAACCATATTACGTGGGATATTGTTTATTTACTTTATCTTAAATAGAAAAATATATGTAGAAACCCTAGACTTCTACCAATGCCAAAAGCATTTTAAAAATAACCCTACCTTCGGAATGAAGTATCCATTCAATGTGGTATCTTCCATTGCTCTGTGTGGTGGAGTAAAAGGAGCTATTGTATTACATCTCTGAACTTCCATAATTACTGCTTCTACATAAGGTAGGCTAAAAAGTAAAGGCAACAGACAAAAAGTTTTATGTAGGTCATTTAATACGAACAATTATGGTAATACTTGGAAACAAACCTATATCGATCTTGCAAAGAAGGTTTACTATTGTGACCAATGACAGTGTCGATCAAATCTTGAACTTACTTTTGAATTTCTGGATACAAAACCATATACAACACAAACCCCAGGGTATTGCCCACAGATTCCGATCCGGCAGAAAATAGATCTGAGCAAACTACTATTAAATTCTCACCTGTAAAAAATAAAAATGAACTAATGAATGACATTACTCTTCTCAAGTATATTTACGCCATAAAAGTAAAAGGAAACAAATCGACATTATAAATGATGCCTCCGAATAAAGAAAACCTGTCACATCTGATATAGCGACACGGTCTCACTAATGGATTAGAATAATATCTATTCGCAGGGCTTATTTCGGATACTCACTTGACACTTCCCAAATAAAGAATATACTGAATCATTGGTTATCATATTTGAACAATCTGGTAACTGGTAGCAGTGAATTATTTTAAAACAAAAACACACAAAATTACATAAAATGTGAAGAATTTTATAGACCAATGCTTGACCTAATTCACACACTGAATTGTCCCAAATTTTAAGTGACCAGCAAATACTGAAAAGGAGATATTAGATTGATATATTTCTTGGGACTATAGATAAGAGTTAATATATCTATACTTCCTGATGCTGTAATTCGAACGAAAAGTGTTGATGGCAACACTTTTTAACTATCTTTATTTTCTGAAGTTAATTAAAGGATATTTTTTTATATTACAATGTCAACATATCTCCTGTCATTCATTTTATCTTTTCTTGTCATATGTTTGAAGCAAGACAAAACACAAATTAAAAAGTAGGTAGTTTAGTTTTTGATGTAGTAGCAAGACAAAAGAATATCTTTATAAAAGACGTTTCACCTTGAGACGTCAAAAGTACGTTTGTAGCGTAGGAGTGGCTCAAAAATTAGCAGCTGAACAACTTTGGCGGGCAAATGAAATTATAAAACACAAAAAGGTCAAAAATACTCTGCACCGTAGACAAGTATCGCCGTTAATATAACTAATAAACAGTAAGTTCATTCAAAACCATAGTTTGCCCATCACTGATTTAGATCATACTGCATAAAACAATTAAAAAACTGGACTGACAACCGAAACGAACCCTCAAAGTATTATTGTGATTAAAACGCTGCCCGAGCGGCGATGTAGAAGACAGAGAACGTTGACTGTAAATTCGAGATAAAATTTCCGGAAAATAGCATAAATAGAAAGGATTAGTGTGACAATAAACTCCATACTTTTTCTTACAAAATTGTTAGTTAGGGTGGGAAGTAGGGTGGATTATAAGAAAAAATATGCAGGTTCTTTTCATATCATCTTCGTCAAAGAGTCCAAAATATAAGAAATTATATAGCTTACTAGGTTTGGGGAAAAATATATTATACATAAACTACAAAAATTCCATTAAATATTCACAAAAATTACCGTCAAAAGTCGAATTTTCATGAGAATTTGCTCGCATCTCGGTAATATACACATCTATGAAGTCTCTAGGTTTATTTTCGTCAATAGTTTTCTCGTGATCTTTCACCACCTCCTGCAAATAAAGGCGGTTTCAACATTCATCTCAATACAACTGAAGGGAAAAAACATTGTATAAATAAATAACAATTATGGGAAGAGCGTTTTTAAAGTTACCAAATTATTGTTCAATATTACTGTACAGTCCAACGTATAACGACACAGACGCTATAGCATCTAAATACAATACCCAAATAACATTTTGAATTAAAAAGGAACTCTCAAATATTCCTAAACGTTTACATTAATATTGAATTTACATAAATAAACCGATTTATCGAAGAAGTTATAAAAGGAAAAATATAGTTAACAATACGACTATTATTAGTTTAATTATATTTCAATGGTACTCGGCAGTGACGTGTAAAATGTTTGACTGAATCTAAAAAGCGTAAATTATTAAACAAGCGGTACTCACTGCTAAGAATGAATTCAACTGGTTGCTCACATCCCTTATTTCATCGTTCCACTTCGGAATAATATACCGAAGATATGGGAAGAGCATTTTTAAATTTCCTCCAGTAGGATTTCCCGACCGGAAGAACGCCGCAATCAGATCCATCAACTTCCTTAAGCGAGGATCAGTTCTATTGAACCTCGTGCCTGCCACTATTCCCCAAAGCACGTTCACGGATGACGAGTTGAAAAGACCACTAACTTGGAAAAGAAATGTACTAACAACTCTTGTATCTTGTCTACTCAAAGCCTTGTCAACCCGAATTTGGGCGTCAATGGCTTCAGTTGTCGAAACTCAATGAAACCTGACAAACCAATCGAATAGATTGTCAAAAAAAGTTGTTCACTCAAACTTCAAGAAGACTGAACAACGTGGAAGTTTCGTTTTAATTCGTTCTGTAGATTTGACGTGATGAGAGTTGCAACAAAGCAGGTGAAGTTTTCTGCTTTATGACACAAGTGGCCGGGTCGGATTCTTATACATGTACTCGCCAACACTAAGAAATCCCCAACATTAATAAAATAATTTGTTGGTATTCTGTTGATATTATAACACTAGTTAACAATTTTTATTCTTATCTTAGGGTGTGCTGAATCCACCTGTACCTTAATACTCTTGATCGGAATTTATGGGAAGGTCCTTGCTTGCTTCAGGAGAGTAAATTAGTTCATTGTCGTCCAAGTAGTCATACGCAGTTCGTAACTGTTTTGACAATAAATTTATTATTATATCTTAATCACTAAATAGAAATAGCGATTGAAAAATAATAGTCGTTCAAAATAACAAAATTCACGCGACCAGAGAAGCGAGTACTTGGATGACAAATTTAAACTGAGACAAAGAAATTAATGTGTTGATTTCATAAAGATTTAGAACAGTTCAGTCGGGCACAGATATGGATGCCGTTGGTGGTATTCCACATTTTAAACTATTTCATTTATTAATTTCTTACTTTTTAGCATTAAAAATGCCGAAACATCTTGGAAACAGTTTCATAGGTAATTAAACCTTAGATAGAAAAAAGATCTTAATACATTGAAAAAGTAGGGACTGTAGAAAAGAGTAAAAAAAGTTAATCTAATTTCAAGTAAACTGATTCCTGAAAAAGCCCAAAAATAAATGTTTGTGTCCAATGAGCTTTGAATCTAGACACCAAGATTCCTTGAGAAGTAAACCCCCTCAAATTTCTTTTATCCGACATTTCTATTTGTGCAGGGTCTATGATTATGTTGGGGGCTCCTTATTGTTCTAAGATCAATTTGATTATTAAGCGAATACTTACTTGGACTGTTTGGTCTCTTATTTCTTCAACAAGATCTACAATCTCATCTAAAATTATACCTTCCATGCTTGTTTTACCAAAACCAAAGTCCTTTAAATGTCGAAGAGCAAATCTCCGCTGTTCTTGCCATATATGCCCATCGGCAAATAAGATACCTATAAAAATTACCTTTCAGCATGTACGCATGTGCGTGATATATCCATGGATGAATATACAACCTATCATTTTATTGAAGGACCTTTGAGTTATAAATGCACTCAAAGGCCTCCCTAAAAACTCATCACGTTTGAGAACTTCTCGCACAGTTTTCGGGTCACAAATTGCGACACTCAAATAGCTTCCAAGGGCTATGCCGACGACACTTCCATATTGTTCGCGCCATTTTTCCATAGCAAGATGGACGTTGGTTTTTGGCATGAATGGCAATGACCCCAAGAATGGCACATAGGGAAGACCTGTAAGTAAAACAGCATGTTAAATAAATGGAAGTGAGTTTATGTCGCAAAACTTTAGAATTCACTATAAAGGTAAATTTTATCTTTTCAATAATTACCTCCTTACAATGCTATTTAAAACGATGTTTAATTTAGTTCGATAGTGAGAGTTGGTGATTACAACAAGTAAAATTCAGAAGAAGAAACCAATTCAGTCATTCTACATCTTTGTCAAACATTTTACTAATTTCGTGAACTTTCAGTTCCAGAAATTTGAAATAAAATAAAATCACAATTAATTCTATCAGAAGCCATTAGAATCAATGTATAATGTGCCATACAGAACAATGCCAATCACTAGCCAGTAAACCATAGAATAGAATACTGATACATCACAATCTAGGAAAGGAAGCATTCTTTACAAACGATGTACGAAGTTGACGTTCCGGAATCTAAGTTGTCACACACTATGGACTACTGCAATAGCAATAATTAACTAATGCCAATATCGATACGAAAGGTTTTTACTGCCCGAGAAGGCGAGAGAGATTTGTTGAGTTTGTGACGGGCAATGAGGGATCTAATAAGAGTAGTGCAAACACTAACTAGCCTCAGAGCTGGGACAAGTGGTTCAACATGTGTGTCGTGTGTGTCAACAGTTAAATAATCAAGTTCTTAAAATCATAGAGCAATATGGTTTATAAATTATTTGTTCCTTTGTGCACAGGAAAAAAAATGGATCTCGTATGCAGGTTTTCTCATTTCCAAAAGTTTTCCTGTATTGACGCTATTTGGTGCAGAGCGTTTGAGAGAGAAACAAAAAAAATTGTTGCAACGGCCATCTCTTTATATACGTGAATCAGTTTCGTACACGTAAGTATAGTTAAGAAACTGACTAGGTACTATCGTGCGCGAAGGTGTACATGTAATTCCTAAACACACATCAGTTCACACCAAAACCAGACTGCGTCTCCTAGTTATAGCTTCCGAGGACGTTCTCAACAGGCGTCGGTCTTCACCTCTACCTACGTTGGAATTGCTCCTGCCTTGGACCTGAGTAATCGACAAATTTCACGCGTTTACACGATACTGCAGAAAAGTCAATGAGTACACTGTGCTCTATAAAGTTTCTGAGTACGAAAATGTGAAATAAGCCTATTTCATGTTATTTTACGACCTATTTGTAATGGTTCGAATTCTTTGACTGAATGATTACCTACTTTTCGTTCGCTGTCATTTACTAAAAATTACTTAAAATACTTACAAAAATAACTCTCAATGCACCTACCTGGAGGAAAATTGGGTGACTTTATCTTTATCCACGAATACATCAGATACAACAGAACAGCAGTAAATATTAGTAGAAACATAGTGGTTTCCGACGAAGGCTACAAAGTGAACAAAGAATAATGTCACAGAGATAAATACATAAATCAATAATTTAATTTTTAAATAAGTAAAAAAAATATCATTACTATTAGCTGAAGATGGATGGCAAATAATTATGTTTCTAGCTCGGGAGTTGAGTGGTTAGTATTGGGTCTTTTAGCACATCAGGATTTTTTCCCAATAGTATAATAATATTTTTTTTACAAATTTTCTAATTATGAACAATACTATTTTATTAGCAGTAAATGCGTTACTTCTTTGGTAGTAAAATATAAGTTATGATACAGAATACCATGAAATGTGGGCTTCAACGTTTATAAAAACACGCTAACATAAATAACGAGGAAGCATTCTCATAAATGCCCCAGGAGGAAAAAATCTAGACATCAAAATGGATAAACTAATGAGCAATAAATTATAACAAATAAAAACAATTTTGACATCAGGGAAATGTTTAAATATTAAAGTGCTGGATAAAGTAATACGTCCATAACGAGAAAATAGATTGCATCAAAATCATAAGGTAGTGAAACCATGCAATATCGCGATAGAATTTTTTTTTTTTTTTTTTTGTGGGGCTTTAGGGCTCGTCAACATCAAAGGTCATTAGAGCCCTTAAAACTTGTACAGGTAGGGAAAATGCAGTTACGCACTAGGGAGAGCCAACATGACTCTCCCCGCGTGTGGGACTCGCCGAATGACTCAGCCATACCCACTAAAAACCCTCCTGATCTACAACACCAAAACATATCTCACAACATATCTTACGACTTTACTAAAACATTTTAAAAAAAAGAAGACGAAAGAGGAAAATGAAAGATACCCTAGCCCTAATAGCGTCGGGATACGATAGAAATACATTGCTATTAAGACAGTAGTCATAATTTTGTGGAGGGTGACAAAGTATTAACCTATTAGGAGTTGAAGAAGATACATCTCAATAAGTGCACGCACTTACAACAAACTCCTGATAAAGTTTATCTTAATGGATAAATGAAAGTAAGTTAAGGTGAAGTTATTTGTTCAATAACGAAAGAGTATCACCGAAATTTGCGATATATTTTCTCATTCATGCATTAGCACTTTCGTATCCATCCATTTGACAATTCATATCCTCTATCGGATGCATGAAACGAGAATCGCTTGGGACATATGGTGTCAAGACAAGCAAGCATTTTACAGTTCAAGATTTGTTTCCGAAGAAATTTTGCCTCGTCATTTTGGCCACTTTAATCTTGAAAACATTATCCGAGGCGAGATATTGTTTAAGTTATTTCGAGTTGTCAGATCAATAGGTTTGTCCCAAAGTCCCTCGCTATCTTCCCCTTTATCATCAGATAAAGACCCAACTAACGTCACAGACGCACTGATACAAATTCAAACTACAAATATAACATTTAGGAGATATTTGTTACGTAGTCACCTTACAAAAAGTGGTTTTTCTTATCTCTACAGGTTCGGTATTTTGGATTAACGTTATAGCACCCTCAACCCTGAAAGATTACAGTTGAGGTCTTGGTCTTGTTTTGGTTTTGGGAAAGGAACTCTGAAGAAAATATCTTTCTGAATCCGTCTACCCACCCAAACATCTTTGGATCATTTTTCCCCCAATAATACCCGAGAATTAAAGTGCGGGTACATTTAAATGAAAAAGTAAGCTGCGAGTTATAATACTAAAGAATGTCAATATGTTTGTAATTTAACGCAAAAATTTACATGTAAAAATTATTATCGAACTATAGATTATTCTGAGTACAGTGTCTAAGAATTGAAATAACACTAAATCACGTTTTTTATTATTACAATAAACAGATGTACTCAATTTTGCGTGGATTGCTTCCTAGCCAGTTCTCAGTCTCCGGTACCTTTAAGCCAAACGCTCGTTTGGCTGAAGTTACTCGAGAACTGAACACCTACACTAAAAACCTCACAGAGCGGGACACAGTAATCATCATAGATCGGTAGAACGATATTAACTTGGGTGGTCATTTCAACGCGTTTGAAAATCTACAAAAACTGAAAATGGCCTCTCAGCACACTAACATAACACTCTCTAACCTGCCTCCACGCTTCAAAGTTCCACAAATAAATCAAATAAATAAACCTGGCAAACATATCCCTAAAACATCACCCGGCAGACACAAAAATCACTTTTTTTAAAATTTGCAACCACACCTTACTGCCTAGGACTTTACCCAGCACGGTTTACACGAGACCGTCTGGGAAACATCACTGTGGTTCTCTCCTAGCTTCATATCTGACTTCACATCATACATCTGCCCCTTTACCCACTCCTACACCTCCTCTTGCTCCTACCTCATAACCTCCTCCATCTCCCTCTACTCTCACCTCATCACCAACTCCTCCTATCTCCACACCCATTTATTCTCCTGCCCCCGTTATTTCACCTACTGCTTCCTCATCTCCCACGTTCTCATCTATTCCTACATCCAATCTCCTCCCGCCCCCTTAAACAATTACAAATTGCGCTCGAGAGTACGATGTGGTACTAGAAGGTGACAAACGCGTTCGGGTGCAGTGTGCGGGCTTGATGCGGGACTAGAAGCTGTGCCAGATTCAAATTCCCCTCCATAATCTAACTCCGATTCCATTTCTCGAGATACACAAACACTTTGCGAAAATAAAATAATTATATTTCATCATAATGTCCAATCCCTTTCAAACTAATTGACAGACATTGAAATTCCGGTAGAAGAAACATTCGATTTGCTATGCCACACAGAACATTGGCTTTCAACTAACAACATCAATGATACTGCTATTTCTAATTATTATTTACCAAGTTCTTACTGTCGGCAAAATTTTAAAGGAAAAAATTCCCACGGAGGTATATCCACATTCGTAATGATATTTTATCTTCTCCACTACCGGGCTACGAGAACTTAATGACACAAATCAATGCATATTTATAAATTATTTGCGTGAAGAAACGTGGAAAGATATATACAATTGCCAAAACACCGACGACATATTCAATGTATTTATCTCAATATTCCTTAAACATTACAGTTCTACCTTTCCCATAAAACACAAGTAAGATAATACAAAGAAATACAATAGATGGATCACCCAAGTGATAAGAATTTCTTCAAAAATCAAACGACGTTTATATTATATTTCAAAGCTTTATAGCCAACCAGTCGAATTCCATAATTATTTTCGTAAATATAAGACTATTCATCGAAAGGTAGTCTACGCAGCTAAAGTTATGGAAAACGACAGACAGGTACTAAAATCGAACAACCGGACGAAAACCATGTAGAATATTGTTAAAAATTACACGTCAACTTCTGAAAATCGCGAAGAAAATATTTCTCTACTAAACGATGGCAAAATCGTATCAAATCCGCAGGACATCGCAAATTTGTTGAATTCTTACTTAGATATAACGAACTCAATATATACAAATCAATGTCCTCCAATTATATCCACCCATGTACCCAATTCTATGTTCATTTCCGAAACTAACGCCAGTGAAGTAATAAGAATCATCAGCTCATAGAAAAGCAAATTTTCAACAGGAACAGATGATATACCCGAGTTTATTGTTAAATTTTCGTCCCACGCTATATTAAATCCACTTATAAATATTTTTAATAGTTCTTTATCGGAAGGGGTGTTTCCCAACATATTTAAGAGAGCTAAAGTGAAACCTTTACACAAGACAGGAAACAAACTTAATATTGGAAATTACCGACCAATATCTTTACTACCCACTTTCTCAAAAATTCTAGAAAAATTGTTCTATATGCGACTTCTAGATTTTTTATCAAAAAATAACACGACGATCAACACGGTTCTAGGAAATACTTTTCCACTACAAGCGCCATATTTTCCTTCTTAAACGATGTTACCACATCTCTAGACCGTGGAGAAAATCCTCAAGGTGTTTTTCTTGACTTATCCAAAACTTGACGTCTCCATGTCATCGATCACGAAATTCTCCTTTCAAAATTGCATTCTTTAGGCATTCGTGGACTTCCACATCAATGACTAACTTCTTATTTAAAAGATAGATATCAACAGGTAGAAATATCCTATACTAAAAATAAAATTCTTCAGCGTTGTCTTTCAGAAACAAAGCCATTTACATGCGGAGTACCTCAAGTTTCAATTCTCGGTCCTATACACTTTTTATTGTATGTAAACGACATGTCATCATCCACATCAGATTGCAAAATGGTTCTTTTTGCTGATGACACTAATTTACTATGTAAACACGCCAATGCTCAAAAAGTTTTGTCTAACCTTTCGACTTGGTTCCATGCAAATCGTCTCATTGTAAACACTGATAAAACAGTGTCTATGTCATTTCAGAATAGTATCACAAAATCTTTACCCCAGGTTTCTCTTTCTTTAAACGGAACACAATTAAAAACTGTTACGAATACAAAATTCTTTGGTCTCCATTTTCAAGACAACCTCAAAAGGAATTGTCACGTTGACAATCTTAATTCCAAATTAAGAAAATTGTGTTACGCATTCCGAATCTTAGTTAACGCAGATTGTCCACGTATTTCCCGTTGCGTATATTTTGCAAACGTTTACTCCCATTTACGTTACGACATTACCTTCTGGGGCAATTCCGGTCAGTGTCTTCTCAATTAATTTGAATGTATTGCACTCTAAACGTGGTTGTCTATTCTATATGATTAGTCCGTCGAACTCTATCCACAATATTTTTGCTTTTAGTGGAATAACTTGTACTCTCACAGAATAATTAATCAACAAAAATTTGACAAATTCTGAATAATTTTATTGATTCATACTCGTGGTGATCACATATGTCACCTTTATTTTTCATTTCATTATTTACGATTTCATACTCTTCCCATTAATAAAATGTCAACTTTCTATAATAATCAGTGGTGAAATAGAGTACACCACAAGTAGGAATCAAAATTTCAAATAACGGACTGCATTGTAAAATTATATTTGATATCTTACTTCATACGTAATCAACAGTACAGAAATGTTAGAAAAACTAGGGTTCTAACCTAACCTTCGGTTTGCCAACATATATTATATTCATAGTAAATACCCCTTATTAAAACAATTATATAGATAGTTGTTGCTGTGGCAACGACATCGTGATAAACCCACACTTAATTTTTTCCTTGGTATCAGAATAAGATGTACACTACATGTATCTCTATTATATTACATGTACAGCTACATTACGCTTGGTAACACATGTTCGCAATAAATTTAAAATTCATTGTATTTCATGAACACACAAATAATTCTGAATTAAAATGTACAAAAGTTCGATCGATCATAGAAAATCACAATACAAACAATGCTTGTTGGCACTTACTGTCAAAATAAACTTCTGAAATTTATCACTGTGAATGAAATGACACCTCGGCAATAGAATAAGCGGTTCATATACGCGGTAACTCGAATCGACACGTTCTGCGACGTTTTCCGCAAACTCTGTTCCACTAGGACAAGTCAGTAATTATTCATCAACAAAGCCACTCCCGCCGAGAACATTTTTGTCGTCGTAAATACGCTTTGCGCTTCCTACCTACTCGGGACTGCTGCTGCGTAAGAGGGCATTCCATCCTCGTGGGAGAATATAAAGTGTGTGGGAAAGAAGAGGGAGAAATGGACACGGCAGTAGGGATTAATTGTGTGGGAGGGGAGACCCGACGATTAAGAATGTTGTTCGGATGAATAGAGTGCGGTGTATCAATGTCGGGTTGACTGAACGAGAGTGGCACCATATTTGATCTCAGAAGTGACATGTCGAGTTTTGATAAGAGAAAGAGTATCTGTAACAAAGTGAATGGATTGCGAGGAGCGGAAGAATGAACACTTTAAAGTTAGGGACAGTTTGCCGTTTAGGGAATGAATTTAATTTTAAATAAAACTGTATCTTTATACAAATTTTTGTGAGATACGAGGAAATTAAATTTGAATAATCCATACTAATATATAAATGCGTAATGCGAAAGCGTGTCTGTCTGTTACTCAATCACGACTAACTTAATCGACACCAATCGTGATGAAATTTAGAAACGAGATAGTTAAATTGTCTAGGATGAACATAGGCTAACTTTTATTTTTTTAATGAATGATAAAGAAAAAAATGAATTTGAAGATAAATGTGGATGAAATCGGGGGGAAAATCAGCCATATTAACTTACGCTGCCTGAACAGTTAGAGATTGATGACAACTATGAGAGGCAATATTGTTCACCTCCAATATTTCTACAAAATAGTCGGCAACGCCTTATGTCTATCTACTAAGGTTAATTTAAATTATCGAAAAAACGTTATGAAAAATTGAAGTGTTGATATACTTCAATTTAAGCGAGGAATTTAAGAAGGAAAAAATCAATCTTCATCAAATTTAATGGGTTCTTTGTTTTGTGCATTAAAAAAGGTACAAAACATCTTTAAATCGTAAAGTTTGGACAAATTGTTTAGATTTTATAAGTGTTTTAATGAAATGATGCAACCGTGCTGCCGCAGTTGTATCTTGCATCGGAAGCAAAAATTCGAGCTGCAAGGCTTCCGGTGAGTGGATTCGTTGTTCTGAGTAAGAAACATTCAGGGCAACGCTAGGTAATCAGCTAGTCAGTGCATGAAACATATTATTTACGTGCATTTTGTATCCAAAATTATTACATGTACTACACGACCTAAATGCGGAATTCACAATGTATATAGTTTTTTTTATTAATTTGTATATGAAATTATATCTATAAATATTGGGAAAAGCCAATATTAAGGTTGTTTATTATATTAAATAACATATCATGTTTTCTTACTTAATATTTGTTCACAAGACAAGCAATTTACTTAAATCCTCAACTCAGTCTCCTAACGTATTTAATAAAGAAATTGTTATAATCAAAGCAATTCCTTTGGCTAAACTTAAAATTTTATACACACGGTTAAGGGAATTTTAATGTCACAATCATATTATAGGTTTGTTTCTTACACGTGAATACGCCTAAACAAAGTATTTCTGATCTCCGATGCAGTAGCGGCAGTAACGGAATCAAAAGTGGAGGGGCAAAAAATATTTACAATTTTCATTTACATGACATTTTCTGCACATATCCACTAAGTACGATTTAAATAATGAAATAAATCAAAGGAAAGACAATTGGTGACTACCACATCAGGGATGGTGTATTTTTTAATAATAATAATGTTTAGTGAAGGTACTGACGGACGTCGCGTGAAAAGTGGCCTGCCGCGCCATCATGCTGGAACCACATCGTCCGACGGATATATAATGGTACATCCTCCAAATGCTGCACCAGTACCATCAGCAGGAAGATCAAGTAGCTGTGACCCGTTAGACGGGGTGGTAGAATACACGGGCAATCAGATGATTATTGATAATACCAGCCCACATATTAATACGGAAACGATGCTGAAATCGATGGGTATATGTGGCATGAGTTTTTTCCTCATCCTAAATGTGACTGTTTCGACGGTTGAGCAGACCTTTGTTTGTGAAATGCACTTCATCTGTGAAAATAATGATCAGAGTGAAGTCTAGATCGTCGACACAACGGTGTAGGAACCACGCGCAAAATCAGCTGGACCCAATGCCTGCACTCTCTGGAGGTGGGATGGGTGAAGTTGCTGTTCATGGAGAACTCGCAACTCTGCGATACATCCACGACACCTGCGATGTTGCGGGTACTCGTACACGAGTTCTGGTCGACCAGTTGGAGGACTTCCTCATCCACGTCAACAGTGCGACGCGTCCGGTCACAACCACAATCGGTTCTCTTAGCCTTGAAAGTGCCGGTTTGCTGAAGCCGTTTTTCCAATCTAGTAAAAAATGGCATGTGATGGACGGGAACGATCCGGAAATCGTTCGTGACAGGCGTTGTGCTAATCGATCATTTTGTCCACTTTCACCGTAGATGAGCAACATGTCGATGTACTCGGAAAACGTATATCCGCCATTTTGTAATGTACCGTCTTTCTCGAGTGCTCAGTGGCAACTGATGTGCACGCGCAACAATTCATTGGATTATTGTCTGATGATACATGACGTGGCGTCATATTAAATATCACATGACACGAAACACCGTCCTCTGTCAATGTGCATTACCTTCCATCGTTCGAAGTGGTTTATCTTCCAAACAGCGCATTTCCGGACATGGGTTTATTACCAAATATTGCTGTTCTGAGTCCCCTCTACAACACCTATAACTGTGTAATAAGAATTCTGAATCACTCTGTATATATACACTCACATACATATCACTGAAGATTTTAAATAAGTCATATAAACCACATGAAATATTAAGATTGAACACAAATAAAGTACTTCATTTGTTTCTAACCTATTCTATTCCAAACATTTTACTCTTAAAATTTCAATTAACAATTATGTTTTCAATATCCTGAATAAGAGATACAGTAGCGTCAATTTCACTGACCCTACGATGACCTAATTAGGATTTTAGAAAATTAATCGGCGAATTTTTGCATAAAATATTAAAAAAACTATTTGACTATATGAATTCACTAAATTTTAACTCAAAAGTTCATAATTGGGAAACAAAAATTACATTCAATTTATTAGAAGGAATCCACAAAGCACAATACAGCACATAAATTATTCTTGCAATGTTCTTGTTTCATCCATAAATTTTTAAACACTTAGTAATAACTTCCGTTTATTGAAGATTTTAAAACTATATGGATGATTATTTTATAGAGAATGTTATGAATCTATTAACCCCTCTCTGAAATCATTTGTGGAATTGCCCCTATAGAATTGAACAGCTCTTTCATTTTATCAAAATGGAAAATGACTCATGCAAATTTTACAAATAATGAAGAATTATCAGCCCGTATGTTCAAGGCAGAAGTCAGAAAAACTCAAGTGCCTTTCTACTCTTGTGAGAGATAAATACGAGCGTCTCCTTCAAGAATCTCAAGGATTAAGACCTTAGTCTAGGAAAGGATAACTAAAACATTTCGTGACATAGTCATTAAAGCAACTCATGTACTGACTACAAGGAAAGCTAGGAAGCTCATGTTTATGGACTTCATGGACAAATTGTCCAGTCGGAGTATGAACCACAAGTCATGTGCAATGTCAGAGTAAAAAATTATAATAACTTGGATGGAGGAGAAAATAAACTGCCAAATCCTGTTAAACATTATATATACTCATGTTACTTGATGGTGAATTTGGATAGTTCAACATTATTTCCAGAACAGACAAATAAAAAAATTTCCACATTCCTAACCTTTAGTTGGTAAATATAAACTTACATAATTTTTATCTCAATTGCTACTTAATTTTAGTTGTATATTTATCTAGTAAGGACAAATTTAAATCGAAGTCATCAACCATATACAACTCAATTTTCTCGTTACGGGCAGAGTCAAATTTTCTGTTCGCTCACGTTTAATTTGACAATCAATAATAATCGTATAATGATCTAGAATTAGGAAGGCCCTTTAATTAGTGAGAAGAAACTTGCCATCTGGGGAAAGAATCTTTTGGAAATCATAAAAAAGAATCGGCAATTAAAAACTTGGACTGTTCCCTATGTCCAGAAAGTACAAGAAACAGTATGTTCCAATCCAAGGACACAGGAGGAATAAAGTTTTCCACCTTGTAATGAAGGAAGATTTCCTGTATTAATCAGGATTCTGATGGAACGGTGGTTAATACCTAAAAATCCAATAGTACAATTACATTCTCGGACAACTTAACTTCAATAAAAAATCATAGGTTCATCCAGTAACAAAGAAATTCAATGAAAATCTATATCCATCAACAATAAACCTAAGTTTAGGTTTTACAAACCTTTGAAACAAGAGGCTTATAAAAAACAGATAGAATGTTCAACAAAGCATCCCAGAAGGGAGTAAAGAATCACACAATTGATTCCTCATATCAATGGATAACAGTGTACTAATGTAGAATGGAGATACACAATCTATAGTCATGTGTAGCAAAAGAAATATTAAGAGTCAGCTGATCCATAAAATGGAATCTTGTCATAAGCTTTGTTCAATGACGATTTGTCAATAGCTTTAGTTATCCGAACATCTGAAAAAGAAGAAACATGGGAAAATGAAATTCGGAAGCAAAATGCTGCAAAACTGCTTAAAAAATTTCTCAAATATTTACGATGCACAAAAGTTAAAAGTGCACCAGAATAAACATTTATAACTCAAAAATGATAATCATCTGTTTTGTATGAAATTTAATGAGGACTATTTTTTCATATAGATAACTTTCTCAACAACCTGACCGTTTTACGTGAGAAAGACAAAAACCGATATATATATATATAT